>BQNB010117103.1:0-21236 GCA_026074375.1 Tanacetum coccineum
AAAAAAACCAATTAGGGTTTAATGTGTTCGTTGAGGGTGATGAAAGAAAACCAGCAAACCCAATAAGTATCGATCAACAAGAGATAATTGCTGAAAAACCCTAGATGATTTGGCATAGTAGAACAATCGATTTCTTCTTTACCAAATTAGGGTTTGTAATTTTACCAAATTTCACCCTTTTTACCGAAAATGAAATCACCGAATTTGAATTAAGTATTGAAAAGAAAACCAAATTCGATGTAGAGAAACCCTTAATAATAACAATGATTCATAAATCATATTGCATACCAATTAAGGTAAAGAAGATGATTATAAATCTTGTTATATCAATTAAACTTCAAAACCCCAGAAAAACTTTAACCACATGATTTCAGCTTCAGCAACTAGCAGCAGCCACATATTCAGCTTCAGTTGTAGAAGTGGCAACCACAGTTTGCTTTTTACACTGCCAAGATATCAACATGTTTCCCAAAAACTAACAACCTCTAGTTGTAGACTTCCTATCTTGAGTTGCTCCAGCATAGTCATAATCAGTATAAGCAACCAGTTCAAATGGAGAATCCCTAGAATACCAAAGGCCTAAAGTTGGTTTGCCTTTCAAATATCTAAAAATCCTCTTGACTGCTAAGAGATGTGATGTCTTAGGAGTAACTTGAAATCTAGCACATGCACATACTGCAAACATGATATCTGGTCTAGATGCAGTGAGATACATCAAAGACCTAATCATAGATCTATAGAGATGTACATCAACATCATCAGCATCTCCATCCTTGACCAAAGGTTTTTCCAAATCAACAGGAGTTGAAGCAGACTTCACATCAGAGTAGTTGAATTTCTTCAAAATTTTAGCTACATATTTGTCCTGACTGATAAATATTCCATCTTCCTTCTGTTGTACTTGTAATCCTAGAAAGAAAGTTAGTTCTCCCATAGAACTCATCTGAAACTTATCTTTCATTAGCTTCTCAAAACCAGTACATAACTCCTTGTTTGTTGAGCCAAAGATAATGTCATCTACATAGACCTGTACAAGCAAAATATCTCCTTTTTGCTTCTTGATAAATAATGTCTGATCTATCTTGCCCCTTTTAAACCCATTGCTCAAAAGATAGTTAGCCAAAGTTTCATACCATGCTCTTGGTGCTTGATGCAAACCATAAAGTGCCTTGACCACCTTGTAAACTTTGTCTGGATGGTCAGGATCTTTAAATCCTGGTGGTTGAGTAACATAGACTTCTTCCTCAATGGTTCCATATAAGAAAGCACTCTTTACATCCATTTGATATACCAGAAAACCCATAAAAGAAGCATAGGCCAAAAACAATCTTATTGCCTCAATTCTTGCCACAGGAGCAAACACTTCTTCATAATCAATACCTTCTTCTTGTCTATGACCCTGTGCAACTAACCTTGCTTTGTTCCTAATCACAATTCCCCTTTCATCTTTCTTGTTTCTGAAGACCCATTTTGTTCCAATGGCCTTCTTTCCATTAGGGAGATCCACCAGTATCCAAACTTGTTGAAGTTTGAATTGCAGAAGTTCTTCCTGCATTGCTTCCACCCAGGATGAATCAGATAGAGCTTTAGCAATGCTTGTTGGTTCAATCTGTGATAGGAAACAAGCATATAAACAAGTATTTAGGGTATCATGTGTTTTCTGCTCATACACATCACTGAGAAACCCTTGTTCAGAAGTAGGTTTTGACATTCTTCTTGTCTGAACAGTTGACTGCACTTCACCAATCACATTGTCAATTGGGTGATCTTTATGAATTCTTGTATTGGGAGTGGTTGGAACAATATAGGAATTTGTAATGTTCCCCAAATCAACTTCTGGTTCTTCTTCAGTGCTGTCTTCTTCATTTGGACTAGCAGTACTAACTGATGGACCAACAACATTAAGTTTAAGACTACCAGTATTAACATCAGGACTGGCAGTATTAACTTGTTGCCCAACAACATTAACATCTTTAGTACTGCTATCATCTGCAAACCTTTCTTGTTCAGCATTCTCATTATTTAGACCATCTTCAACCTGCTTTTGAGCATCATCATCAGTTTTTGGTTTACCATTATCAACATCCTTGGCAGGTGAATCAAAGTATAAAGTATCTTTCTAAATTGGCATCACAATGTAATCTTGACTTTTCTTCTCATGTACATGCAAAGTCATTAGAAATTGTACCTCCAGTAACTAGTACATAGTTCATAGATTAGGTTAGAGAATCAATATCAAACAGCCATTTTGGACCAGTCCCTTCTGTCATAGGCTTATTCTTTAAAAACCCAATATGTAAGTTTTCTTCTACCCTCCTGGTTCTAGTGTTGTATACCCTAAAAGGTTTACTACTTTAGTGAGAACTCCAATAAGATAACCTGCATCACTTTTTCCATCAAACTTGCCTAAACTGTCTAATGTATTAAGAATAGTAACATGACATCCAAATGGTCTCATAAAACTTAGAGCAGGTTTAAAACCCTAAAAGTCATAGGTGTCATGTTAAGAGCCTTGACTACTATAACCCCTATTTTGACATAAGCAAGCAGTAGAAACTGCTTCTGCCCAAAATGTGTAGGTAACTTTAGATCACTAACATGTTCTAGCAGCATTAATGAGAGTCCTATTTACTAATTTTATTAATTTTTCTGAGTATATGCGCCGCTCAGCTATACATTTGCTAAGGATTCAAGTTTTATACTATACTACTCTCTCTAATAATACATTTTTTCTTTCTTCTACGAAAAATCATCCAAAACTTGGTATCTTAAACTCTGTTCCATTATCACATCTGATTATTTTAACTTTTCTTATCAACTAGGTTTCTATTTCCTTTGATAAAGCTCTTAAGTATCTCACTGGTTTCATCCTTAGGTTGTTTAAAAAGAAAACCCAGTAAAGCTACTAAATCATCAGTGACTACTAAGAAATACTTCATATGCATTAAAGCTACTCACAAAGTCTGACCAAGATAAATTCATAATTTAGCTATAAACAAAGGCTTAGTAATAGGATTCAGAACTTTGGACTTACAAGAAGCTTTGTGTTGCTTCCCTTTAAGACAAGCAACACAGGTTTGGTTATTTTCAAAACGTTTTGTAGGCAATCCTCTTACTAGATTATCCTTGACAAGCTTATTTATGTTTTTAAAATTAATATGACCAAGTCTTTTGTGCCAGAGCATTGATTTATCTAATGTAGCCTTTGCAACAAGATAAGTCAAACTTTCTTTAGGAACAGTATTCTTCATATCAAAACTGTACATATTGTCCTTTGTAGGAATTTTAAGAAGTATCTGATTTTCATCAGGCAACTTAAAATTTGGAGATAAGACAAAGCATTCAGTGTCAGTAAAAAGGACATAGTTCTTTTTGTCACACATCTGTGAGACACTAATAAGATTGAATTTTAACTCATTGACAAAGTATACATCTTCAAAATCAAGATTATCAGTCTTAAGTGTTCCTTTACCAGTAATTCTACCACCATATGCACCTCCTCCAAATGCAACATAACCTCCATCAAACTTCTTGAAATCAGAGAGATAAGCTATGTTTCTATTCATGTGCCTTGAGCATCCACTGTCAACAAATCCTTTTTTTTTATCCCCCTTTCATTTTTTTTCTATATTCATATTGTGGCTTTGCCCTACACAAAAAAAAACGGAATTTAGATTCCTTTGGGACCCAAGCCCAGTACTGACTTGATCTCTGCTCGTGCATCAATGTAGTTGCGTCTTTTAAAAGCAAGTGATGCACCATTAGATTTGGTAGGTCTCCAAACCCAATATGCTGAGGACTTTACAGCATTAACCCCTTTTACCCTAACAACATTAACTTGTCATGTATAAGACCTAGCAGTATTAACTGCATTATGCCTTCCAGTATAGTAGTGTCTCTTTGCTTCATGCACAGATCTTCTAGTTAATGTTGTTTGCTTATAAAAAGGCCTCTTAGTAGTTGATTATACTTGTTTTGAAAAATGTGTCTTTGATTTAGCACTACAAACTGTTGTTTTGGGGTGAGAAGTATTAACTGGCCTAACATTATTAAGTGGTGTGAGGCCAGTTTTCAACAAAACTGCTTTGAGAGACATATTCCTGAGTACATTAGGGTGTGTGTTTTTGGCATCCACCCTATTGTAGTTATTTCCAAATATTATGTCTCTTCTTTGATGATTAAGACAATTAATCTGCAAATGATTAAAACTTCCACATATATAGCAAACCTTGTTATACATCACAAAATATTTTCCTACTTGATTGGACTTCTGTCCATTCCAATTCCTCTGATTCCCCTAGAGATTTGTGATCTATAACACTTCTGCTTTCTGCATACCTAACTGACTTTTTAACTGGTTTTTCATGATTTTCAGGTTTTGTAAACTCTACCTTTTTATTTGCAGGAAAAACAATTTCTTTATCAACATTAGGTGAAGATTCAACAAAGCTACTTTTGTCCAGTGATACTTGTTCTTCTACCAAAGACTCATCAGAATTTTCCTTAGAATTTTCTGATTCCTTTTCACAAACAACATTAGACTCTTGCTTACTATTCGCAGGACCATAACCTTTGAATTCAGGCTTTTTGAATTCATCAAGACCAGAATAACACAGATCAAGCTTTTTAGGTCTATTATAGATTAAAGGAGAGGTGATGAACTCTGACTATATCCCCAAACCCATTTTACTTTTGTCAGTTATCTGACTTCCTAACAATTGATCTAAGTCTTTTGAGGCCTTATCAAATTTCTCAATTTTAAAATCAATGCCATCTTTTTCTTGCTTAACTTTTTCAAGCTCACTTTTAAGCATATTTATTTCATAGTTTTTACAACCTACTTCGCTTTTAAGAACAACAACTTCTTCACTAAAAAGAACCTCATTCTTTTATATGTGATAATTTGATCTTCTAGAGTTGCTAAACCTCTTTTATAATTAGCTGCTTTAAATTCAGTTTCATTAAGCTTAACAAGTAAATCATCACACTGTTTCTTAAGAGTTTCATAGTTTTTCAGACAAGTTTTAGAGCAAGTTTTATCAGTGTATACCTTTGAGTCTGAAAAAGCCATAGGAGCCATCTCTTCCTTGTGTGTAAATGATTCTTCTTGTTAGTTTCTTATAGATCAAAGTTTCAGAACACAAGCTCTGATACCAATTGATAAGATCATGTGTTTTGATAGGATCAACATGTGGTATCAGAGCCTTGTGGCTCTTGATCTAGGATCATACAAGGTTTTTAAAGAAACCCATAAACCCTAATTTTCAAGAAATCATGTGGTTTTGGAGTTGAATTGCTATAACAATGTTTATAATCGTCCTCTCTACCTGTTATGGGTATGCAATACGATTGTAAATTGTTGTTAAAAGGGTTTCAAGTTATGGTTTTGATGCATGATCTGTAATATTAAAACGAGATCAAGGAAACCCTAATTACAAGGGTTTTGGCTATAAGATTTATTGTTTCTGATCTCAACAATTGGTTTCATGCATCATGAAGATCTTCACAAGGGTTTTGTTTTCTTTGTTTTTGCATGGGATCTGCTATTTTTATTGTTTATCATAATCAAATCCGTACGGTTCAAGCTTTCCTTAATATATGTGGATGCTTATGATATTGAGGTTTGTTAAAACCCTACTTCGGTGGTTTGTTGCTGCTAACATCTTTGATAATTGCTTATTTATTGCACCATGGATTCATAATACAAATCAGAGAATCATTTACTTGTTTATATGGTGGTTTTAAAGCCAAAGATGTTTGGATGTAGAATAAGGGTTTTAATAAATAAGGTGTGCTCAATATCTGGTGATTGATTCATGTTGATCGTTTGCTGTGATTCGATGTTATGGAAGTTGAATATAGTAAACAGACAAGTGTTGGTATTGCTTCTGAACGTGTGATTTTAATGTTGTTCATATTTAAAAGGAATTAGTACTGAACAGAAGTATCTTACGACTTAATGCTATGAATTTACGTGTATATATTTAGAAGATATACATGTATATATTTGGAAGATACACGTGGGTTGGTATATGGAAAGAATGCACGTGTGGTAAAAAAAGGCAGGTTTATTGACACTGTTTGATGTCTTTAAAGCTGTTTGATGAAGTTTATGCTGTTAAGGAGTATATTTATGCTGCTAACACCATAAGGAAAATTAATACTGCTCGTTCATTTTTAATGCTGTTGCGTAATGGTTAATACTGCTAAGGTTGGAAGCAGTTTCTATTGTTGTATTTTACTACTGCTATTGGAAAGCAGTTAGTACTGCCAGGATTAATCGATATTGGACAGTAAAGGACATTTGTACTGTCAGTTATGACAGATATTGGGCAACACACACAAGGAAGGATGTTGGACAGAACTAAGAAAACCAAGTTCGTTTGTTTTGGATTTTCGGTTTTTGATTTTGGAACATATTGGTTCCGACACACACACAAGTTTGATTGATAGTTTGTTCAGATGGTTCTTGGACAAACAGATTGGATTTTTTGTTTTACATATTCTCAACAGGTTTATAAATGCTTGTTATTGTTTGCTATAATTGGTTACGAAGAGGATTATTTATCATCTATTTGACGATGAAGTGGGATTCTTGGTTTGTGTTTTATTATATCTTTTTGACTTGGAGATAACTTGTTTGGTTATATACGGTTTATGATGAAGACTTGATAAAACTAGTTTTTACCTGTTGTAAGGAGATACATTGTAGTACTTATAGGTATTTACTATCACTTGGCTCAGTGACTCATGTAAGGCATGCGGATTTATCAAGAGATCGATGTCTACTCATAAAACGGAGAAGAAGATTATGAGTTCTTATCATATTATAATGCAAGATATAAGACATAAGTTTAGGTTGTTCTACTTCTGCATCAAGTTTGTTATACTTAGTTTTCTTCATCAGTAAAATCCTTACACCAAGTCTAACAAAATTGAAGATTCAAGAAATGGGTAACATATGGGTTTTTAGGGAAGCTTAATGTTAAAAAGTTTAAGAAACCATTAATTTGCTACATTGAGGGAAAGGTTTTTTATACTACAGTATTCCTTTGTTACTACTCTAACTGGCAATTTAAGTTTCTAGACTTCTACTGCTCAACTTCATTTATCTTAAAGGCGCGTCATGGAGGGTAATTTGAGTTGTTGAAGGCTGGATTAGAAGTGTAATATTAGTTCATAGTTGTGAAGATCAAAGTTGCATAATTTAGTCTCCTATTTGATATTGACAAAAAGGGGAAGAAGAATTGATGATTTGCAACTTGTAGATCCTTGGTAGCTTAAGGGAAGTTTATCATTCCGTATATTAACTTCATGGGAAGTTCGTTGCTTATTTGTTTTTGGGGTCATTATCAACTATGGGAAGATTAAGGGGAATTATAAGTGATGTTGATAAGACAAAACAAAATGAAAACAAGAAGGACTGAAAATAAAGGACCTAAAATCAAACATTAAGAGATTCTCAAGCTGTGGGAGTATATTCTACCAAAATGGAAGAGTATCAGAAGATACTAAAAGATATGCTTAAGAAGAATAAAGATAAAGATAAAGATTAAAAGATTTATTTTCCTTATTGTATTTATTATGTTTCCTTGTAAAACCTATTATCTCTAGTATACAAAGAGATACATGTTATAGGTTTTAGGCATCCAGAAAAGTGTGTCAAGATGTAAACTTACAGAAAAGTGTGTGTGTGTCTAGGCGGCAAGTCCTCTAATGGACGCCTAGGTTTAGTTGGTTTAGCCTCAAGGTAATCAAGGTTTTCCTTGATCCCTGTTATAGTTCATTGACGTAACCGTATTATCTTGATCAAATAATATTGGGGATGTGGTGAATGTTTGGTAAAACCTTGTTACAATATCATTGTTCTTCTGTTAATTCCGCTATAACAATATTTTTAAATTCATATGATGTTTACATAATCATAATAAGCCAGATCTTTAAACTCAACAGAGATTCTTTTGTGTTGATTTCTTGGCAAAAATCTTTTCCGACGAGTGTTGTACGAATATCCTGCGAGGTTGTTAACAATTTTTGTGGGGAGATACATTTTTCCAGCGAGTGTACGGATATCAACCGAAGTGGGTTTTGTCACCTTTGTTCCCATCGATTTAATGACGTTTAAGATAACAAATCTTACCCATTATTGATCTATTTAGAAGATTAAGGGCTGTTATTCATCCATTCAATCATTATCGAACATGAAGTCGTGGGTTACTAGAATTTTGAAAAAAAAGAAAAGTAGATGGTGATGTTCATTTATGCAAAGTATGAAATAAAATATTAAATAAATGAATTATATATATAAAAAGTAGGAAATCAGATATAGGTACATCCATACAATGACCTGCTGCGTTTAAGATTTACTAACATTTTGAATTAATTACAAAAAAGGCTTGAGTTTTTAATAGTTGACAACAAATATTCCCTTAAGGTTTACTAGTAATACCTTGTAGTCCTCAAAGTATGACTAAACAAGTAAACATATTAGATTTAATATAACAAGTATTTAAGTGGTTGGTTCATAGTTTGTATTAAAGTAACAAAGTTGTGTAATTAATAAAGATTATGGGAGTATTCTAGCTATGACAATAAGTCAATAAGACATTATACGATACATAATTTATAAGGGTATTTGAAAATAACCAACGTCTTATTCTTAGGAGCTAAAGTATTCATAAAGGTTAAAGAGTATATTTATTGATTGTGATTTTATTCACTTATTTACTAGACGGTCGAGCATTTGTGGCACTTGATTAGATTCGAGAAATAATTAAGGACCTCATGGTGAGTTTATAGCCTATCTTTCACTTGTTTTACAATTACTTTACAAATCTCGGGGGAGAATACATGCTCATTACAAATTGTTTACATATTCATTTACAATCTCTTTTACATACTTGATTGCATACTTGATTTCGTAACTTGGTTACATATACGTTTACAAAATTGTTTACATACTCATTACAAACTCGGTTACTTGATTGATATCACACCCTTTCTACTTATGGATTTAAGTATTTAAAGTTGTTTATGAATACAATGGTTATTTCTTCATTGGACACAAGTGTTTTCAGTTACCATCTCCTATTTACGTGTTGCCTAAGTAGCGATTAGACCACTCTCTTGCCCGAAACTAATCAGAAACCCTAATTTTTTTTATTTTTTTTTTTTTTTTTTTTTTTTTTTTTTTTTTTTTTTTTTTTTTTTTTTTTTTTTTTTTTTTTTTTTTTTTTTTTTTTTTTTTTTTTTTTTTATTTTTTTTTTTTTTTTATTTTTTAAAAAATTTGGTTATAACCAATTGGATTGGTCTCAGTAAGCGTGAATGTTATAAATAGATCTATTAGGACTAATTATCCCTATCCGGGTGAGTAGCGCTCACTACCCATAGGGCTCCCGATAAACGGATATATATCATGTCAAATCTCATTGGGTGTCTTGTGTCAAAACGACCGGTAAGGTGCGGAGTACACTTGGCATATTATATGTTACATAAATTAGCTTCGGTGTCATGAGCTTAGCGCAACAGTAGATACTTTTTATGCGATGTTGTATCTGTTATAGTAGTCATATACATTTTTGAAATCTTGTGGTCCACACTACCTTGTTGTACATTATTGATTACTAAACACTTTTCATTATACTATGGTGAAGCAGTAGACAATACACTTTTCAGTGCTACATTTACACTTACATTTTTGCGACTATTATAAAGATTGAAATGGTCATACATACTTTATAAATCTTTTGATTTCAACATTTACATTTATAAAAATCTATGAACTCACCAACTTTATGTTGACACTTTTAAGCATGTTTTTTCTCAGGTGATTAGATTCTTGGCTTACTTGATGTGCATTGGAGTCTAAATTGACAAGATTTCTGTGACAATCCGTCAAATTCAGGTCGTTATTTTATTCTGGAGTATTAAATATAATTTTCATTTTTATGTTGAGATGTGAACTCACTATTAACCGGAAGAAATTAGGGTTTACGTTTGCAAATTAAGTAACGTCAACGAAGAACCGGAGAATCCTACGTTAAGTATCGATGTTTTATATGGTTACGAATTTCCCGGAAAATATTTTTATTACATTCGTTTTTATTTTTCGTGTCTCGTACTATTTTTACTTTTTATGAAAAACGACTACAAATCGTACCTTTTTAAATATCGGACTTTGAAAATCCCCGCATTTACAAAATGTGGGACATGTTTTATAACTCATCCTACTAAACCAACACCCCATTGGGGGCGGCACAAACAAGGGAGAAACCTCCCCTTGTGATTGGCTACCATGGCAGGCTCAATAGCATTTCATGCAATACATGGGCTATACTATACCATCTCTCACACAACAAAACACTAGTCATTTTATTAACAAAATTCTGCATTCCTCTTCTATCTCTCTTTCCTTGATGCCACCAACACAACACAAACACCCAACTTATAAAAATTTTGAAGATCAAACAATGAGCACACTAGTGAATATGACTACCTAGTGTGTTTCTTGTATTTTGGGAGTGATTTAAAGGATTTTCAAGAAGGATTTTGTACACTTTAGGGGCTGAGTTAATTGGGTTTTATAAAAGCTATTTGGGTAGAGAAAATGATGGTCAAAGTGTTTTTGGAGTAAAGACTAACCTTGGATTTGAAGTCTACATCAAGTCTTGTTGTTATTATTGATCATTTGATCATCATCATCATTTTCTTGTGGTAAAACTTTATAAGTTTTATTATCATTTTATTTTTATTTCAAAATGTATATGTATATGTATGATATATGATGATCAAGTAATAAAATAGTTCATGCATGCTTAGATCTAGGTTAAAAATGGCATAATCCAACTATTGAAACTTGCTAAAATCACGAAAAAATTATCGCTGACATTTAACAGTAGTTTTTGGGAATTTTGAATAACTTTGAGATTTCATTTGAATACTCTAAGTTGTGGACAAATGTCTTGTGATCATGTAGCATATTGTATCCCCATTGGAATGTCAAATTGGAGCAAGTTTTAAGGACAAAATACTAAACTATTGACTGACCTTGCCTATACAGATGGCACCAAAAGTAATACTAAAGTACTGAGTTTTATTGATTAAAGCTAAACACATGAGACCTAGATAAAATCATGTAGGTTCTGGACCAATTGGATGATCAACCAATTCATTATGGTTTGTAAATGGCATCAAAAATGGGGAAAGTGAGATTTTAGTCTGAATTTGTAACTTGACCTTTGTGTAGTGATTTGATCATAAGTATATGTATACTTAAATAAAGTATTAAATAACCTTGATCTTATAATATATACTTAATTATGAAACTAAGGATGTAAAGTTTTCAATTATATAATTTACGGTTATTAAAATACGACTATTTTTGTAAACCTAAACGTTATAAAATTTTACGTCTACACAAACACTATAATTAATAAAACGTTTTTACCACTAAAACCCGAGGTGGTAGGACCCACTTCTTGTGAGTTTTTAAAAGTTAACTTACTGATAATAAACATGTCCCGACCTCGAGAACCTGAAAATTTATAATAAGACTCATTTACAAGCTTAAATGGGTCATAAGGCCTAATTGGGCCACTAGGCCCAATGTATTAAAATAGACATATTGGACTTGGCTTTAAGCCCAACCCACTTGGGCTTAATTAATGGGATAAGACCTAGTCTTGGGTTAATAAAATCAACCTAATAACTTAATGGGATTGCTTAATGGGCCTATTGGACTTTTTGGACCAATTTGGACAATACTAGTAAAATGGCTAATAAAAACAAGTTAAAAACCTAGAAAACTCTAAGTGTGAAATAAATTATGTTGGCAAGAGATAATTATCATTTATTAAACTACATGTATAACATATGTTTTTTTATTTATGAGTTTTCATTAAATTTTATCGACTAGAAACCTAAGACCCGTTACAATTTGTATAGATCTTGGTTGATTGACGCTCCTACTTCCGAAGTTTTTATTCATCGATATTCTCGTCCGACATCACTAAGTGAGTTCATAGCCTTGCATTTTTACACTTTAATTATTTTATAAACCCGCGAGGGAGATAACATGCTTGTTTTTAAAAATAGAACACAAGGGAGATTGTATGCTAGTTGTCTGGATTATTATAATTTAGCTTAACTCGCTAGATAAAAGACCTGCGGAAGGTGGTGCTGGAGCCGGTGGTGCCGGACCAGCAGCGCCCAAAATTACTGGGTGTACTTACGTAACATTCATGAAGTGTGACCCACAACCTTTTAAAGGCACCGAAGGTGCCGTGGGATTATGTCAGTGGTTTGAGAAACTAGAATCGGTGTTTCGAATCAGTGATTGCAAGGAAAGGGATAAGGTGAAATTTGCAACTGCTACTCTCCAAGGTCGTGCATTGACTTGGTGGAATGGAAGGATTGCTTCCATGGGTATTGATGCTGCTAATGGTACTCCATGGACTGAGGTAAGACAGTGGATGACCGAGTAATTTTGTCCTCGAAGTGTATTGCAAAGGCTGGAGCAAGAATTGTATAACTTGAAGTTAAAAGGGACTGATATTGACGGGTATACAAACCGATTCCATGAATTAGCCTTGTTGTGTCCTAGAATGATGGAACCTGAACAGGTGAAGGTGGAGCAGTATATTCGTGGGTTGTCAAAGAATATACTTGGTGATGTGACATCATCGAGGCATGTTGGTATTGATGAAGCTGTCCGTATGGCTTACCAGCTCATAGGACAAATAATACAAGACAAGACTGATGAGGTTTCTGAAGGTGAAAAGAGGAAAGGTGAAGGAGATCATGGTAGTCGTGGTGACAACCGACGCGATTACAATCGTCGACAAAACCAAAGAAGGGCTAACGCTGGAGCTATGACCAATGCTGCACCAAATGACAATGAAGTTTGTCCACGGTGCAAGAATGAGAAGCATGTTGGGGATTGTTGGGAATGTAGTAAGTGTGGTAAGTTGGGGCACAAGACTGCTGCTTGTTGGAGCCTCGACAGAAAGGATGTGACTTGTTTTAATTGCAATGAAAAGGGTCACCGAAAGAGAGATTCCCCTAAGCTAAAAAAGAATGGACAAGGTGGAAATAACTGTGGAGTTGTTTACAAGTTGGGAGTTGTGGATGCTCAGCAAGATCCAAAAGTCGTTACTGGTACATTCTTACTCAATAATCGATATGCTACTGCTTTATTTGATTCGGGTGCCGATAAAAGTTTTGTGTCTACAAATTTTAGTACCCTTATTGATATTAAACCGGTTGAGTTAGATACTTGCTATGATGTCGAATTGGCTGACAGAAAAGTAGTAAGTACCAATAATGTATTAATAGGATGTACACTAAATCTTTTAAACCATTCTTTTCTAATCGATTTAATGGTAATAGAACTAGGAAGTTTTGATGTCATTATTGGGATGGATTGGTTATCACAATATGATGCCGCTATTTTGTGCGGAAAGAAAAAGGTTAGAATTCCCCTGGAGGGTAAGACGTTGGTTATCGAAGGTGATAGAAATAATTCTCGATTAAAGATCGTTTCTTGCATTAAGGTTCGAAAGTATATCGAGAAGGGTTGTGAGCTATTCTTAGCTCAAGTAACTAAACAAGAATCGAAGGATAAGCGATTAGAAGATGTTCCTGTTATCCAAGATTTTCCCGAGGTATTTCTTGAAAAATTACCTGGACTTCCGCCACCCAGGCAAGTTGAATTCCGTATTGATCTTATTCCCGGTGCTGCACCTGTGTCGCGTGCTCCATATCGTTTAGCACCATCTGAAATGAAGGAGTTGTCCAAGCAACTGCAAAAGTTGTCGGAGAAAGGTTTTATTCGACCGAGCTCGTCGCCGTGGGGAGCTCCGGTATTGTTCGTGAAGAAGAAGGATGGATCATTCCGAATGTGCATTGATTACCGAGAACTAAACAAGTTGACGATCAAGAATTGATATCCATTACCGAGGATTGATGACTTATTTGATCAGCTGCAAGATTTTAGTGTTTATTCAAAGATTGATCTACTGTCTGGTTATCATCAACTTCGTATCCGCGAGGAAGACATTCCAATTACAGCGTTTAGAACTCGTTATGGACATTATAAGTTTTGAGTAATGCCTTTTGGATTGACTAATGCACCTGCAGTATTCATGGATTTGATGAATCGCGTGTGTAAGCCGTATCTTGATAAGTTTGTGATCGTATTTATTGATGACATTCTGATTTATTCCAAAAATAAAGAAGAACATGGTGAACATTTGAAGACTATCTTGAATTTGCTAAGGAGCGAAAAGTTGTACGCTAAGTTTTTGAAATGTGATTTTTGGCTTGATTCCATGCAATTCCTTGGCCATGTAATTGATAGTAGTGGAGTTCATGTTGATCCTGCGAAGATCGAAGCCATTAAAAATTAGGTTGCACCGACTACACCAACGGAAGTATGACAATTTTTGGGTTTGACAGGTTATTATCAAAGGTTTATTAAGGAGTTTTCTCTAATATCCAAACCATTAACTAAACTCACTAAGAAAAATAAGCCGTATGTGACTAAGAAAAAAATAACCGTATGTGCCTAGGGCGACAACGAAGCAGGAGTGCATTTCAACATTGAAGCTGAAAATTAAGTAGTGGCGTAAATATTATCACTACCCGAAGAATCAAAGACTTGTTGTGTATTACGATTGCGTCCACTTTACAGAGAGTTAGAGCTGTTTTGATGCAGCGAGAACTTGGTTGATGCGTACGAGACCTCTAGGCAACCATTAGAAAGAATGCAAAAATTATAAGACCCATGACTTGATTTGGGAGCAGGTTGGTTATGGTTTTTGCTCATCTCGACTATGGATGACATTATTTTATACCGCACTAAGTGTACGGTATACACCGAATATTAAAGCCTACAATATATTTTATTATCAGACATGAGCTAAATACGACCGGCAGACGTAGATCGCATTGAACTCTCTGATGGTGACCGTAACGATTGTGTTATTCGTTATCCACTCGGAGAAGGAGAATGTTGTCGCTGATGCGTTGAGCAGAAAGGATTAAGGAACTCGATTTTTTAAGTCGCGTGCTTTAGCTGGTAGACCGGTACATATCAATTTACCCGAACAATATTCCCGAATGCACACGTTTGACCAAAGCGTTCAAGGATGGAAAATATGGTTGGACGAAGCGATTTCGTTGTTGGCGGAAGACGGTGAGCCCATTTGAAGTTAGATCCGTTGGTTCGAGGACGTCTAGACCATGGCACGCGCCCCTATAGAGATACACATTATTCAGATGGATTGAGCGGAGCTAATCATGTGGAAATCTGTCAATGAGAAATCAAAATATTCTTCTTCTGGATTGTGATAAAATGTATCCATGATTTAAGGAGAAGTTATACTGGTGGGGCCAGCCGAATAGTGAATGCTGACATGTGTGGCATATGGTTAGTAAAGTGCCTTGACATGTGCTAAAGTCAAGGCAGGAACACCAGAAAGACGATCATGATTACTTCAATATACTCTATGTTTTATTTTAAGATGCCTGAAAATTCTGTTTGGAAATAGGAGAGAATACATTGGATTTCATTACATAACTTCCAAGATACACGCATCTAGGATATGATTGCAATTTGGTCAATTTGTTAGTAACCCGAATTGACTTAGTATGCTCGCTTTATTTTGTATTGAGCGAAAGAAGTATAAAATGGAAAGCGTTAATCGATTGTATTGTAAGGAGATTGTTAGTAGCGCACCAGGTGTGAGTAATGCCGTGTCTCATTGAATATTTGGCATTGATGATCCTGTTCCTCCGCATCTTCAAAGGTTCTTGGAGATCTCCTTTAAAAGCCATTGGAACAAATTTTAGATATGAGCACGCATTACTATCACTTGAAACTAGATGAATGGTCGAGTGATAAAGAACATAATACAGAAATTAGAAGTATTGTGTGGTGCATTGCTCTGTGATAGATTTGGTAGTGGCTGGGATAAGCACTTACCTTGGCAGAATTCTCATACAATATTAGTATCACGGATAGCATCTAAAGCCGCACTTTTGAAGATTTATACGAAAGGAAATGTAGTATCGCCTGTATGTTGGAGCTGAGGTTGGAGATGCCCAACTCACGGGACTCCAGAAATGATTTGCGATAAGACAAAGATGATTGTGCCAAATCACGAACCGATATTAGCTGCTCGAGTAGCACACAAAAAAAGTTATGCGGATATGTGAGACGTAAACCTTTGAGTGTCGACAGTGGGTGACAATGTTATGCTGAAAGTCTAATCAACATGGAAACGTGTTGTTCGAATTTGGAAAAATGGAACCATTAAGTCCTCGTTATATCGGTCATTTCAAGATTTTTTCAAGAGTGGGTACCCCGGATTGGCAAATAAACGAATTACCTCGAGAGCTACATGGAATACACAAAACATTCATGTTTTAAACTTGTACAACATGCTTATCGGATTGAAATCGTATTTTGCATTCACTCTTGACTGAAAATAAGGATTTACGAGAAGTTGCACTTCATCAAAGAGCCTATCAAAATCATGGATAGGGAAGTAAAGCAACTTAAGGCAAAGTCGGGGTCCTCTATAGTCAAAGTTTCGATGATAAGTCAGAGTCCGTGGGAACCGAATATACTTGGGATCAGGGACGGAGAGGATCAATGTGGAAGAAATACCCTCATCTCTTTTTTTTTAATAAAGATGCGGTAACGACATAGAATGAGAGAATTGCATCTTCAGGGGTCGGTAGATCCTTTTTAGGGGGAATTGCTGTGACAATCTGTCAATTTTCAGGTTGTTTTATATTCTCAGACGTATTAATTATAATTTTTTTTTATGTTGTCACTTCTTGACCTCCATGACTAAACGGGCATTAAATTAGGGCTTACATTTGTCAATCCTTACGTATACATTTACGAAGTAAGAACGGCGAAATTTAAATTAAGCCATAGACGGCTTTATTTTCAAAATGTTAACCTATAGAAACAATATTTTTTACATTCGTTTTTAATTTTCGTGTTACGCAACATTTTTGTATTTTTACGTTAAAACCTGTTACGTAGCGTACCTTTTTAAATATACAGACTGGCGTAATACCCGTATTTTACAAATTATGGGGCAAGTGCCCTAACAACTCACTCCGCGCTAAATAACATACTCTCCTTATTGGGGCGGATTTCACACAAAGTGGGCAGGTAGATCCACTTTGTGTTTAGTCTTGCACCAAATGTTCACACTTGGCAAATTGGTCAAATATTACTTTTTTGGATCTATATAAATTAATTTTGGATATTATACTCATGAGTTCAAACCTCATAAAATTAGATTAATTATATCCACCTTGTACTCCTTTGGTGATCGCACTCATCTCGTACTCTAAACTACCCTTCCATAAATTTTTAAAGATCAAACAAGAAGAACACTAGTGAATAAGACTACCTAGTGTAATCCTTGTATATTTGGAGGTGATAAAAGAAGTATTCAAGAAGGTTATACACAAGTTGGGGCTGAGATTATACAAGTTTTTACAAAGTCTATTGGTAAAGATCTCAAGATGGGTCAGAAAATATTTTTGGCCATCGCGGTGAAGATCAAGTGGGAAGATTGAAGCTTTGTTATCTGTCTTTGATTCATTTGTCATTTTCCTTCATATTTCTTGTGGCCTAAAATCTCATGAGTCTTATTGTATGTTTCTATTTTTATTTGTTTTACAAATGTATATTTGTTCATGTATCAATATTGCATGATTCAAGCATAAAATGATAATGCAGTGTAGGATCTAGGTTAATTATTGCTAAAAATAGCCATTGCAATCAAGCTGAAATAATAAATAGAACCCTTTGGAGGCTGTAATGAGAATTGTAGTGTTGGTAAGTTTTATAGGTTTGTGGTTGTTATTGATTACTTTAGGTTGTAGAAAATTCTCATTATGAACCACTTGGAAAAATGAGATGAGATGCTAGAAAGTGATTAGTTGAGTGAGATATGTTCAAAATACTATAACAGTAGTTGATTCTGACCTTGCTGTGCTCCACGTATGGTTATAACCAAAGTCACATTCATAGACTGAAGTTGGTTAAAAAGTTCAATACTCAAATGAGACCTAGACAAATCATGCTAAGTTATGAGTCATATTGGATAGCCTCAACCAAATCCTTTTGGGTTTTTTTTTGTAAATGATTCAAAAATTGGTGAAAGTGAGATTTCAGTCCGAATTTTGTAACTTGATCCCTCTTTATGTGTAATTGGGTCTTATGTTAAAAGTATACTTAATCTATAGTATCAAAAATGGTTTTGGTATCTGTAGTAAACTTTAAAATATGAAACTTAAGGAAAAAAACAACATATATACAATGCTATCCTCAATTACGGTATTATATATTTATGACTTATTTCGTAACATAAAAGCTATACAAAAATTTTAAGACCTACCACCCGAACACATTACTAATGTAAAGAGATTTTTTCTAGTAACTAGAAAAACCGACGGTTGGTAGGACAACTTCTATGGGGAGTTTTTAAAATGCTAACATTACTGATAATAAAATGTATCCCTGACTCGAGACCAAAATTTTATAACAAGTGTCATTTACAAGCTTTGGCCTTAAATGGGTCTTAGGCCTAATTTATTTGGACCACTTAGGCCCCCATGTAAACAAAATGGACTTACTTGACTTAGCTTTAGGACCATATCATGGACTCCTTACTAATGGAGCTTGGACCTGCTCTCTGAGTAATTAATATATCACATCATAATAATCTTTAATGGGATGTTGGCTTAGATGGGTGTCACTATTACAGGACTTTTTGAGCTAATTTATGTCCCTAATAACTAGATAAAATGAGCTAATAAAAATCAATTTTGTTAAAAAACCTAGAAAACTCTAAAGTGTGAAATAAATATTGTTACATGTGCATGATACATACATATAAACTACATGTCAATACATATACTTATATTTAATTTATGATGTTTTTCATTAATTTTGTATTTGACTAGAACTTAGGACTCTGTTTACATTGTGTATTGAATGGTCCCCCCCCCCCCACTTTAGGTGATTGACGTGAGCCTATTACTGTTCGAGATAGTTTTATATTCATCGATATTCTCATCCGACATCAGATAAGTGTAGTTCTATTACGCCCTCAACATTTTACACTTTATTTGATTTTATTAAACCGTGAGGGAGATAAACAATGCTTAGTTTTTAAAATATCGTAACATAAAGGGAGATTGTATAGTAGTTGTCTTAATTGATTAAGAGTATAAGTTAGTTCAATAACTCGACTAGATAAAAGGACCTGCCAGGATCATTAATTGTTATTACTAGTCCGCCGGCTTAATGGTCTAGGAACGCTTCTATATCTATGAAACTAAGTTACGTATTTGGAGCTGCCACCTCCAATCCGTGATGAATATGATCTAGTCGTATGCAAGTGTCGGGGAATATAACACTAACAGATGAGCGTTTTGTTATTTAGAGCAATAAAAATAGAGCAAAGTCATAGCGAGGGTGTTCTTAGTAGACATACTCTTTGTTGGGAACCCTCACACATAATTTGATACGCTAAGTTTCAATGTCTTGAGACATTAGAGTATATTCATATACCCACCGTTATAACTAGAGGTTGGCCCCACATCGTTATATCGCGGCATGAATATGAGAAATGATACTGTGTGTGGAAATTTATTGTTCTATATGATATAAAATCTATGAGATATCAAGGCTACTGAAGCTATTATTATTGTCATATTTAGAATGTTTTAACTCAGGTCCTTGATTTGGTCAATTCAGGACTCTCGCATGCAGACCAATAGTATGATGACTTGTCGCTTTAAGAAATCCGCTTATGTTTTGAAAGGCCCACTATTAATAATATGTTCTTAATTCGATTGTATGAAAGATGTGTGTTGCTCTAAATGTTTTGAAGGCCTATTAAATAAAAGTCATTCGAAGATGATTTGCAAAAATGTTGTATGAATTATGAAACAATTTTGGACCTATGATGTAAACTTTTATTTCGAATGAATGTATTTAAAAATGTCTCTTTTCGAGTCGTTTTCTATGCTTGAGTTGGTATATTATGACGTAGCACCCCAAATGACCCTTCCGCTAAGATATATGAAAATGGGGGTGTTACAGACATCATCTTGTTAATTGCGTCAATAGGATCATCTCTTTTATTGAACACAGGAACTGCAAGGCCTGAATCAATCCGAGGGAATTCTGTAATGTGTGATTGTTGGTTAACTGTGGAGACAGTATATTCAATTTGTGGAATCGAATGTGGTTGAGGATAAGCATCATGAGAAATCATTGAGGAATAAGCATTGGAGTGTTATGCTGGTGGATATGAAATAGCAAGTGATGATGATGGATAAGTTGTAGAGTATTGTTGCGATGGATGAACTGCTCCATACTGAGACTGAGATGGAGAAACTTGTTGCTGAAACAAAGGATTGTTATATGAAGACTGATGGTTGTTTAAATGATGTGAAGTCTGCTGATTAGCCACTAGTGCAAGAGGATCTTGATGACGTTCACGCAAAAAACGAACTTCGTTAGCGTGCATTTCATGTGACTGAAGATAAGCGTGGAGTTGATCAAAATTGGTAGTATGTAGATCCCTTACTAGTTTGACATCCATGACAAATTTGCTCCACTCCGATGGGAGACTATTTAAGAACTTGGTATTGATCTGAAACTGATCCAAATTCATTTTGTGAACAATCATGTCATTGATGAGCTGAGCAAACCTTAAATAATACGAGTGAAGTGATTCTCCCTTGACATGAGAAAATTTATCAAATTCATCATATAACTTACATTCCCTCTCTTGCTTTGTTAGTGAAGTACCTTGCATGAGCATCTGAACTCTAGCCCATAAGTCCTTAGCTACTCTATGATGGTTCACAAGAGCATAAACATCAGGTGGGAGACCTTGTAGAATGATATTGGTTGCCTTTAGATCACAATCAGCTTGAATCTTTTTAGTTGCAGACAATTCAGCATATTTCATTGTCCGGGTCACACCATTCTCTTCAATAGTTAGCCAAATGAGTGGACCATGCTCAACTGATTCAAGGATCATCCTTCCATTCTCACAATTTTGCATATACAATTCCATTCTACTGAATACATATACATCAAATTCAACTAATTATTTTATATAATCAGTTAACTAATGTATTTTATTCCATTTTTGGGGCTGTATTCTCACATTACAGTTACATGGCTAAA
>BQNB010117104.1:0-21236 GCA_026074375.1 Tanacetum coccineum
CTAGTGGCGGTCCCATATTTATTTTAGGGGCCGCCTGGGCACTTTGGGGGCCACCTATATTTATGGGACCTCCATCAAAGGACACCTTTTTCTGAGCTTTTACAAATTTTATTTCCTTAGTTCCACTAGATGATGCTTCAAATGAATTAAACCCTAAACCTAGTTTATCACCGGAGGGTTTTTGATTATTTAACATTTCATTTAAGCATTATGTACTCGATTCTTCTTTGAGTTTTTCATTCTCAATTTTAAGCGTATGACACTTTGCACAATCGAGATCAACTCCCTTGTTTTTCTCGAGTGTGGATAAGTTATCTTTTAATTCTCTAAGCTCGTTTTTTAAACTATTTCTAGTAGCTTTTAACCTTTTGTCCTTAGTGATTATCTTTAGACTCATTTTGCATAACTTATCATATTCGTTGTCTAAAGCTAAATCATCAATTGATGAGTTTTCATCACTAAAGTAAGATGATTCAGAACATACCTTACTTGATGCATGAGCTATAAGACATGTTTCGTTTTTGACCTTCTCATCATCTGCTTCACCGCTATCGCTCCAAGAGCCTCCGACAAAAGCTCTTTGGTTCTTATCTTTCGGTGGTTTTGGACATTCTCCAGTAAGATGATTCGGGTCGCCGCATCTAAAGCATTTTCTATCACTTTTAACGTTCTTGTCATCATGGTTTCTTTGGAAAGTCTTTTTGTCGTTCTGAGGTTGTCTCACGAATCTACTTCACATAAATAGACAATCTAGGTTTTAATTTTAAAACGGTAAAAACTATTCAACCCCCTTTTAGTTTCCACAATTGGTATCAGAAGCCAAGGTCACCCAAGATCTTTAACGTATATTGTACATTAAAGCTTGAATCGATCTATGGATTCGGATAAATATCTAGAAGGGCAATCTATGCAAAGACCACCTTTTTTTGAAAGTGATCATTTTATATATTGGAAAAATATACTTGAAACTTATGTGAGAGCAAAAGATTTAGATCTTTGGCATATTATCTTGAATGGTGATTTTCCACCGGTAGCCAAAAATGAAGTTACCCAAATTTTAGAGGTTGTACCTTTTGAACAACAAGATGATGATCTTAAAAAGAAACTTGCTAAAAATAATAAAGCTAAAATGGTTCTTTATAATGATTTACCTAAAAAGGAATACGAAAGACTTTTTATTTGTAAAACGGCTAAAGATATTTGGCAATCGTTGTTAATCACACATCAAGGTAATGGCCAAGTAAAGGATAATAAAATTGATTTTCTTGTTTAAAAATATGAACAATTTACTATCCTTGAAGAGAAATCTATTGATAGCGGTTTTGCTAGATTTAACACTATTATTACTAGTCTTAAAGCTTTTGATGAAGGTTTCTCTAGCAAGAACTATGTTATGAAGTTTCTTAGGGCTCTACATCCTAAATGGAGAGCAAAGGTCACGACAATTAAAGAATCAAAAGATTTGTCATCACTAGCTCTAGACGAGTTTATCGGCAATCTAAAAGTACATGAAGTAGTCATGGAAAAAGATTTCGAAATCTATAGAGGCAAAAAGGAAATAGTTAAGTCCATTGCCTTGAAAGATAAGAAAGAGTTTAGTGATGATGAAACTTCGACATCCAAAAACGATGACGAAGAATATGATAAGGAACTTTAAAAAGTTTTTAGAAGAAAGGGTAAATTTGTTAGGCAACCAAGAGAAGAAAAGAAGTCATTCCGACATAGGGATGAAAAGAAAAGGAAGAGTGACCGAAAATGATTTAGATGCGGTGATCCAAATCATCTAATTGGCGATTGTCCAAAACCACCTCGCAACAAAGATCAAAAGGCCTTTATTGGAGGTTCTTGGAGCGATAGTGAAAATGACGCCGAAGACAAAACTAACGATGAAATTTGTCTCATGGCTCAATCATCAAATGAGGTAACTCTGAAGAATACAAGTAATCTTTGATATGAGATGGGAAGGAACTTAGTAAGAGAGAGTGGAAGGAAGGATGTATTCTAGAGAGAGAAAGTAAGAAACATGTAATTCATAAGTGAAATGAGAATACAAAACCAACCAACCAACCAACACCCTCTCCAAAGCATGGAGAGGGTATTTATACATGAGATGTGGCTGGCCATGGACCTAGATAGGCTTTCCGTGGGCCTTGGGCCATATTAGATTACTTTACTTGACACATGATTAACTACAGGCTAAGACTAATACATATTGGAAGTGACCGATACTTTTCTTGTTTCTAACAATCTCCCCCTAAGGGAGGTCACTCCAATTTACAAAACTTTAAACCTAGCATACTATGCTTTATCTTTAGTCTTCAGCTCGTAAACTTCATTTCTTGATTTACTCTTGTGAATATGTTGTAGTGATTAGTGACTTTGGGATCGAGCTTGTTCCTTTATCTTTAACTTGTATGTGAGGATGTAATCTTGAGCATCTTGAGATCATCAACCAAGCATAATCTCTTCGCCATCTTAATGAACTTTTGCCATCTTGTGAAACTTGTGACTTTAGACAGACATGCTCATACCTTTCTTGATTTGTTGACTTGAAAAGCTTTAATGTTGCATCTTTCTTGAGATTCTTTAACTTTAACACTTCATCACTTCTAGAAAGACGTTCGGTAGAGTGACGGAAACTTCTTTGAAATTCTTTGACTTTAATACTTTGTCGCTTCAAGAAAGACGTACGGTATCAGAGTAGCGGAAGTCTTAAAACATGTACTTGAGCTTTCATAATGTCTTTATGTTTGTCGGTCTGGTATGAGCATGTGGCTATGAATTTTGTGAGTCGGCGGAAAACAGGTACCTTCACCACCATCTTTAAGTTTCCTGTAATAAAACAGTTAGCAATAAAGTGGTGGCGAATATGGCTTTGTCATTCGCCCGTGTTTGGTTGGAGTAACCTTCGAATCTGTGAGGATCGACCTGTGATTAGGTAGATTCAATTTAAAAAGAATCTCCTTGACTGGATTTCTAGCTTAAGTATAGAATCTTTCTAACACATGTGTATTAGATTCATCAAACTCAGCATGTTCTCATGATCGGAACGTCTCAAAGCAGACAACACGATAAGAGTGAACCAGGGAGTTACTATCTCACCGATTGAAGTAAAAAATTAATTTGAAAATCAATCGACGTGTCACTTGCTAAAGTGGTTTTGTGACACATCGAGAGTGTTAATCACTTCAAAATTCATCATCAATCGTTAATTCATAACCTGGAACAAGTTTAATTCTTATAGAATCGCACCATCATTTCTTTCCAGTTGTCACCAGTTTGATTCATATAGAATCGCACAAGTCACCTACCATGAGCTTGTTTGATGTTGACTCAAGCAGGATTTCCATCTTCATTGTGAATACTTAAGTATCACTCGGATGTTCTGGCAAAATCACAAGGATAATGCGTAGGACTCTTTATATTTTCTCATTATTCACATTATGTGAAATCGCAAGCATAATTTTGACAAGTGTCCTAATGAGATTTATGGATGATCTCTTTTGGCTCTAGACTCAATAGTGCTCTTTTGTTTTAGTGATCGGAAGCTGGAGCGACTGCCACCTTTTTCAATAACACTAACCGGAAGTGAGAAAGTCGATAGAAACGCATGTAATTCTCGTGAGAAATGAAACAAGAGTCTGTTGAGAGACCTTGAGTAGCTGGGGAGGGTTGTGCTTAACGTCATTGGGTCTATGATTGTCTTCAATGTCGGACAACAACTTTGTGTTTCTGACAGATTATGTATTGACCCAGTTTTTGCCTAAGTGTATGAAGGGCTTCTTTCTTTTCACCCTTTATCTTTACATTTCTTTTTCATTCTTCAACCCCTTCAATGCTTACCGAGATTTCATGACTAACACCTTGTTAGGTTTGTTCCAGTGTTAGCTCCATCTCATCGCATTAATTCCACGATTCTCACTTTTCTCCTTTTGTATCATACCTAAGGACTTCTACACTAACTAGTGGATATCCCTGGGTAGATCCCTCCAGTTCTGGTTGGATCATGGGATTTGAATACCTATGCCTAACCACCTTATATCTCCATAAATTAAAGTACATGGTCGGTCTTTTGAGTATTCCATTACGATCAGAACCAAAATCATTGAAAAGTTCAAACATCAAAGGTGTTTTGATATAAATATTAAAAGATCTTACCACACTTTAAAGTTTTTTTCATTATCACTAACAGCTCACCCCTTTAACATGTTGCATCGAAATCGTAGTAACATGCTAGATGTAGAGTGCATTAAGTCCATTTTATTTGATCACATCTTTCAATACAAGTTAGATCCAGGTTAATCACATTTTCTCCCCTTATCCAAGATTTTTTTAACAACCTGATATTTTTGGATATCAATTTATTAACCTTTCGGGAAAAAAAATGTTATATACTATTTATGAGGAACATTTTAATGCTCCTCCTTAATTTATGAGGGTGTATAAGATAGTGTTGAGTACAATAATTTAAATTTTTTTGAATTTACTAAGAAATTCTTGAAAATTTGTACTCGAGCACTCCTTATTATCACCATAAGTCTACACTATTTAATTACATATTCACAAAGTTATATTATTTACCAGATTAACCTGAATGATAAGAACATCATATGATAGAATCATATGGTCCTTTGTAGTAGCCGCAGGTACTCCTCGTAAGGTCCTTCCACCAACAAACTTTTCTTAGACTTCGGCATACAACCCTCCTGTCTTTGAGTTCTTGTCAATGGTTTTAATCAAATCACTGATCCGGCCTCTCTTGCATATCTTGTTTTTGACCACTTTCTCTTCGGCAAATACTCCATTTGAATCCCAGTAGCAATATCATTGAGACTGGTGCGAACATGGTTAAGTGTGCCATCGCTGAACTTGTGAAGTTCATCGGTACGTATCAAACGATTTCTGTCCATGTCATCTTGATAGATAATGCCTTGGATATCACGGTAAGCAGTGTATGGAATCTTTTTACTGATGTTTGAACGTAAGTGTCATGTTTTAGTGAGGTTTTATATTCTACTGATAGCTTTTCAACTGCCAGTTGTAGATCCTCCAACACGTTCTTGAATTACAATGCGTCTTGTGTACATTCTCAAAGCCACATTAAGTGCAAACCGTTCATCTACATTGAGATTCGTCAGCTTTCCCTGAATAAGAAGAAGTAACATATCTTCAGTATCTTCGCGACGAAGTCTTTTGAAGTCGCCCTCTCGAAACTTATAGAGCTTATCATCTTGTCTTCGAACTGTGATCTCTTCTAAATGTGTGTAACCAAAGAAATCCATGATCTTAAGACTTGTAACAGCAATAATCATGATGATTTTTTTGATATAGTCTTTTCGAAGTATATATGTTGGAGAGCATATCAAAAGAATCTCTAACGATTTGGTCCTAGTGGAATATGTTCCCCAGTAGGCATGCTTGTCATAGACAACTTGTACCTTACTCCATGTACTTCTAGGAATCTTGTCTTCAATCCATTTAACATAACCGTAATCAGCAGCCTTTGTCTTGGTGATTGAAGTTGTATATTTGCGACTTGAGCTTCCTCCCTTTAGATATTCGAGATCATTGTTGATGAAGTGATCATAAGGATGATTTGAAGACCTCGTGCAATCCGGAATTAAAGGAAGTGGCTTGAGCTAAGAACAATGTATAAAAAACGGTCTTCCTCAAGATTATACAATCTAAACTGATCATTTGGTAGCTTTTGAATACTTCTTCAAGATGGTATCTAACTCCAACAAAACAACACTTGACATGAGCTTTAATGAGATCATATGTTGACCGTTAACAATCTTGAGTTAGATTTTGAAGTGTTTGATCGATTCACATCATCAAAGCAGAGAAATCGTATGGGAAGATAGCCAGAAACTTCATTAAACGAGGATGTTGTGCCTGAAGCTTGTGCCAACTTAGTCATCCACTGTTGAGGAGGTCGGTTGTCAACCGTCTTTGTTTGGTTCCATTCACGATCAGGAGATACATCATTTCCTATATTAAACTCCTGATGGAGTGGTTCTTCTAGATCAGCAACCCTTGGTTCATGCTCTTCTTCTTGATTAGACTTGGTTGATGATTTAGGTGGAGATATGTTCGCACCTTTAGAAGAACTTGTAGAATTTGACGCCTTTTGAGTTGTTTATCTTGATGACTCTTCCTTGCCTGATCTTCTTTGCTTTGACCCTCGGTTTGAGATCCGTGGACGGGTTCATCCATCTTGTCTTGATCATCACGTCCACAAAGCTTTAAGATCACAACCTCACCATATGGAGAGAAGAATCTTGTCAATGTCTGCTTCGAGTAACGCTCTGTAAAGATTCTTCTGAACATCGAATCTGTCAATAGATTTATTTTCCTCTATGTTATCCATGAGAATCTTTTTTAACTCAAGTTCTAAAAGGGAAGATGCTATTGCGTAAGATGTTTGAGGTTGATTGGTTGATCTAACCAACACTTCAGCTCCCAGAGTTTCGGTAACATACTTCTCAACTTTTTTCATAATCTTGGAGGTTTTGGCTTTGACCTGCTCCTTGATTATTCTTTTCATGTTGGAGTCAAGTGAGTTAAGAAAGTCTTGATTCTCTGCCTAAGCTTCTTCTCTTATCTTGTTGGATTTTAACTGGAGAGCCATGTTTACTTCATCTTTCATCTTGGAAGTAATATAGTTGTCAACAATGCCCGGAATAGATGCTACAGCTGCAGCAAATTGATTTGTTTATTTGAGTTCAGACAGTTCTATCGCTATGAGGATACCCTGCGATCAATCCGAATAGAGATTGCAAGTAGGGGATTCAGGCAAAGGTTGTTGTAGAATAGTATGTTTGTTGTTGTGGGAGACATGTGTTTTGTTGTTGAGGTTGGTGTTATGATGGGTGGTTGAGGGATTGTAGTGTCAGAAGGAGGTAGTGTCGGAGACTGCTTACATTTGATTTAAAGCAGTTCGAAACCTGTATCCGAAGATGGATTAATGAATTTAGCCACCAAATTCAGATGGAAAAAAAGAGAGCTTTGTTGTTGCACTACTGGAGGTTCAGTAGTTAGGGTTACGTGAGCTTCTTCTGTTTCTTGATTAATTTGAGCATCCGTCATTTCAGCATCTCTTCGATTCAGGTTGATATTCAAGTCTCCGTATAGTTCCTCATCTTCTTCATCTTCTTGTTCTCCTCCCATTGTATCATCATCCTGTTGATTTTCATCTTCCTCCGTGAGTTCATAATCAGGTGGTGTTGAAACTTTTTGATCAGAAATCACTTCATCATCATCTTCTGCTTTTTCTTCTTCTTTTTCTTGTTCCTCTTCATCTGCTTTGTATGTTGACAAGTTTGGGTGAACAAAATCATCTCCTGAATCATCTGATTCAGTTCTTTGGCTGTCATGCTCTTGAACATCATCTTCATCATCATTATCATCATTGTCATGCTCCTCATCTTCTTCCGCATCCTCTCCTTGACTGAAAGTCTATGATTCTTCTTCGCTCTTTGATCTGTATTCGGGTACATCGGGAACCTCTGGTTTGTCACCAGCTCCTTCATTTGTACCAGATTCGGTTTGTTGTTGCTCATCAGGAACCTTTGATAGAATGTCAACTCCATCACCTGAGCCACTTACGTGAGAGATATGGAATTCTTTCAAGCTTCTCTTAGTTGCCAACTTCATTTGTTCTTCTTCTGAGAATGCAACTTCAGATAGTATTGTTAAACCTTTTGACTTTGTTGTAGCATGCTTATCTCCTTTAGCGGAAGTCTTGATTCTTTTACCTTTGGAAGCTTGAGACAGATTTGTCTTTGGAGATGATTCAGAGTCAGTTTTTGACTTGGGAGCCTTTTCACCAGTAGCATAAGCACGGTAAGTCTTGAAAGCTTCAGACTTCAACATGGCTTGATTGGTCAAGTGCTGAGGGAGAATAGCACTGTATTCTTGTATGTCCTTATGTTTTGAAATTACTCTTATGGTGGTGAACATGAAGTCATCCCTGGCATAATGCCAAAACATCTTGTTTCTCCTTGGAATTGCTTGATCCCTGTTGCCAGGAAGTAAGTCGACAATTTACTTTGGAGTGAAACGTGGATAAATACATGTCACTTTTCTTTAGAATTCTTGTTCTTCCACATGAAATACCAAGTCTTTCCACAGTAGATAGACATAGTCAACCTGCTTGTTGTGATACATGCCCCAGAGAATTTGAGCACGTGAGAGGCGAAGATTTTCCAGAGCAGTAGTCTTTCCACTTAGACACTTGTTGATTATGGCAGCAAATGATCTCCAAGGTTGATTGCATGTGATTGACATTGACATCAGATAAAAACTGAATATTCACCAGTGTGGTCCAGAATTTTGATAAAAGATAGAATATCCTCTTCAAGTAGGGTTACTTCAATTTTTGACTAGGGATTTGGGGCAAATTTATGAGCATACACTTAAGTTGTAACATTCAAAGTATGAATTTATGGCCCATTCAAAAAAAACTTAGAACAAAAGTTGATGAATATGTCTGGTGACATAGACCCAGGAACGACTTTGCATGTATATCCATGCACATCGAATAATCAAAAAAAGATCCTCCAATTACAATTGTATGAATGGAGTGATTTTGATAGCATACAACACCCATTAAGAGTATGTAACCTTGTGATTATGATGATTGGTGAGCTCAATTCGGAAGATTGCTATTCCTAATCATTGAGAACGGTTTTCAGGTGCGACAAGAGCATCATCCAACTCCTTTTGCTGTTCTTTTGTAGTGTTCATGATTCTGCTAAGATAGGATCAATATAGTTTATGTATAACCAATTTTATACAATATACTATAGAGACCTATTGAGTGAACACATAACGTTGATTCATGATGTGAACTATGCTTTAGGAACTTTAAGACTTTTTGCACTTATTAAGATCTATTCATTTAACAATGACAACTTAACTTAACTTGTTTAGAGCGAATAATTAACCAATTTTAATTATATCTCCCTAAATAAGATTTTAAATCGCTTTGTAATTAAATGAAACTTGAATCTTAAGTTTTTGGGTCTTGGAAGCAAACAAAGTTGATTAAGTTTCTTAAGAAACAAGTTGTTGGGTTACTTAAGACCACGAGGGTGTTCGGATAGTTTCCTTAGAGAAACAAGTTTGTTCTCGGCTTCCTAAGGCCATGTGTTTTGTTCGATCCTAAAGAAAACAAAGTTGTTCGGTATTCCATCTAAGGTAGAGTGGTTCGGTATCCTTCTAAAAGTATAGTAGTTTGATTCCACCCTCTCAAATTAGTTTTTTGTTTCCTTCTAACGTAAGATTGTTCGATTTCCTTCAAAAATTAATTGTTCGACACCTTTCTAATAGTAGAGGTTGTCGGAATTCCTTATACTACAAAAGTTGTTCCGTTTTCGCTTCTACTGATAAGAGTTGTTTGTTCCATCTAAAGTATAGTTTGTTCGGCTTTCCTTATACCAACTAGAGGATATTACGGATTTCCTTCTACTTATAAAAGTTATTCGGTTCCTTATTCCCTAAGTTGTTCGGTTCCTTCACATGAATGAGTTGTTCGGTTCATTTTTAAGATTTCACGAACAAGTCTTTTTAGACTCTCAAACTTGTTTGGGCAACAATATTAGAATGGGAACAACACTTAAAAGCATTTAGTTAACAACATCTAAACCACAAAAACAAGAACATACAAGAAACAAGCCTATATCAACACGTTAGCACATTGATTCAATAAACAACAAACAATAGGGTGTTATTATTAATCAAACATGTTTACAAAGATGGTAACAAACTCCCTAACATGAAACCCACAAACTTTATACAATATTTCATATAAACCTTAATTTTTGAGCTTATACATAGCAAGAACTCATTCAAATCAAAACCAAATTCAAAACTGCTTTAACTTGGTGTTCTACTACACTCCACAATCATTGCAAAGCCCTCAATCAATTAGTTTTTATCCATGTTTCAAATTTTGATGAACCCTAATTTGACAGTTAGGGTTTATCGAGATCAAAACCAAATGAAAATGAAATTCGATTGAGACATGAGTGTTTTGGAGTGTAAGTAACAATTTATTAGTTATACCTTTGGTTTGAAAAACACTTTGGAATTGATGAAACTAGTCTTGGCGATCGAACGAGTGAAAATGGAAAGGGAAAAAAGATGTGAAGTGTGTGTTTGTGTGTGTGTGTATAGTGACGTATGGGTGGAGTGGTATAAACCTTTTGTTTTTAACATATTTGGCCCTTCTAGTTTTAGTACCCTTTAAATTTTGCATAGATAAGTTTTATAAGGAATATACAAGTTAAACAAGTAGCACAATTAGTCCATAATGTTTAAGCTATCATACTTATAGACTTAATTTAGCAAAATAGTCCCTAAACACATAAACACATAACAATCAAGGCACACATAAGCTAAACTTAATTAACTTTCCTTAAAGAATGTTATTCCGTTATTGTTTAAAAGCCTTTTTTTCTTTTTTTCCCTTTAAGCACATTTTTTATAAAGAAGATATTTGACATTTGCTCCCCTCAAACACTGACCCGTTTTCTATGTAAAGAGCTATAGTCATTATTTGAGAAGTCGAATGTCATTGAAAAAAGCATTTTTAGATGAAGCAATGTATATTTTTGAAAAACAACAAACAATAAAATAAGATTTCTCTTATTTAACACATAAGCGCACTGACACGTACATTTATGTAAATATAGGAAGCACGGGTTGTGCTGCAAAGTATACACAACCGTTGCATGGTCATAAAAGGAACCATTGCCCGAGAATAAATTCCCGTTGAGATGTCAAGTTTCTTTTTTGGCGGAATACTTGCCTTTTAAAAATGATGTCCGGGTTACTATCTAAATAATTGCAGCCATTTGGCAATGTTTTGAAAACATAAGAAACTTCTCTATCGGAACATCATTATAGCCTCTAACTTTATTGAATGAAATTTCTAAGACCGTAAATGTTATCGATTTTTCAAAGACAATCTTTATTACCTCTTTTTATATTTTTTTTCATTTTTTTGATTTTTTTCTTTGGTTTTATAAATTTTATATTTTTGTATTTTGTTTTTATAAAAGTTTTCTAAAAATGAAAAATCTTTTTGGTTTTTATGGTTTTATGTATATACATATGATACAGGATATGTGAATAGGTACCACCACTATTCATCAACTTCATCTGCCAATTGTTTCAGAGTCTCCGGCGTAAAACTCCGCATTCCCAGCTTGTTGATCAGAAATTCAATTCTTTCTCGGCCAAGAGCTTTAGTGAAGATGTCCGCCAGTTGATACTCCGTATTGACAAAGTAAAGTTTGATCACCCACCAGTTCCTCACATGCTCCTTGATAAAGTGAAATCTGATGTCTATATGCTTTGATCTGGAATGTTGAACGTTGTTGCAGCATAAGGCAATAACGCTTTTGTTATCACAGTACATTGGAATTTTGTTGAAACCAAAGCCATAGTCGGTAAGCTGTGATCTCATCCAAAGGATTTGAGCACAACAGCCGGACAAAGCAATATATTCAGCTTCCGTACTGGGACATCGCAAACAAGCGCTTTTACATTTTTCTGCCTTTTTGAAGACCTCACTTATAATCTAATTTATTTTTTACAAATTATGTTTGATATATGGTTAGAATGGTAAAAACGTTTATTTTTTAATGTCAAATATGATGAACAATTTAATGTTTTACATAAATACTTACGCTCATTTCATGACATCATGTTGAGTGTTCGAACGTACAAATATGTTATATCACATGTGATACTTCAAGTTGGTTTGATGATAAAAAATAAAATTCTTCGATATTCACAAACTTGTATAAATAACTGTTTTGATTTGAAGGTCCAAAAATTATGTATGATAAATGGTTGGAAAGCTAAGGATATATACTTTTCAATGTCAAAAATGATGAGTCAGTTGAAGTTCCACACAAATATTTATACCCGTTTTACGAAAGCATGTGAAGTGTTCTAACTTACAAATTAATGTAATATCACACGTGATATATCAAACAAAATACTACACCGAGAATAAACAAAAAAATACAAAAAAAAAGTTTGTCGAAAATATATGAAAGTGCCCCTCTATTGAAAGATAATTTAATGCTCGTCACGATGGTGTAATTTATGTATTTTAGCGTTGTGCGGTTTTTGCGATATGTAATTTTTTAAAATAAGGGTGAAAGTGTGTTTTAATTAAAAAATACAAAAGTAAAAAGGGGTGGTGGGTGTTTTTAAGGTTTAATTTTATCCATTAAATAAAATTAAATCTTAGATTAATTTTCATCATTAGATCAAACTCAAATTGATGGTGAAAATTTATCCCTTGATATGTGAAGAGAAACTAGTATGCAAATGAACTTTTATGAACATAAAGTTTCCTTATTTAATCGTCTAAACTAGTCAAGGCATTGATTAGACAAACCTTCTAAAAATAACCATCAAACGACAATTGATTATCTAAAAATATACTTATCACAAAATTTATCTATATACTAAACACAACAAAATATTATGTGAATATTTTAATCCAAATTTGTTAATAATAAGCCTAAGGTCATTTAGTCCAAAAGCCCAAAACTATTTTTTTAATAATAAGCCTATTAGCCTATCTAGCGCACTAATTAGTTAGCCTAATATACAGTTTTGGGTTTGAGTAACGGGCTTTAACATATTTTTATTTGGCCCGTCAAAGATTGACTAAGCCCATCTTAACTATTTTTCACGTATATACATAGCAGATCGTTATTCAATGGTTCACAACAAGTATCAACTAACCGTAAAACGACACAGTACGCAAACACCTCACTGCGAAAGCGCGGGTTATGGGTCACAAGAAGTTGGTGTATCATTTTTTTAATCCTCATATATATTTTTTAATCTCAAGGCTAATCAACTCAACCCACTAACCATACCAGAGCCCATTTAGTTTCTATCCAAAATGGCATAAACCTCTACTGGATCAGATGTGGGCTATCAAAAAAGCTAGACTGACATAGAAAATATCAAGACCCAAAACAGTTAGAGGACATATACCGAATCTTACAAAATACAAGTTGAGTACAACACATAAAAAGCCAAAACTCTACAAAAAAAACACACTAAAAAAAACCCGCCGCAACGAAGCATGAGTCTTCAATACTTATTTTTCAAACATAATCTAAACTTACAAATTATTTAGAAGCTTTCTCACATTGATCGGGTATCATTGAGACCCTTTATGCACTTTAATCTATTACTTCGCCTGTCTCAAATTGTAGTTTTCATTTTCATGTTGAAATGTCTTAAAATAATACTAGTACTTTTTTTGTCTTAACCAATTAAAAGAGAGTTTAGTAGTCGAAGATAATGTCTGACTGTTTGAAGAATATAATGATCATACTGTTTTTTTTAAATTATGTGATTTTTTTTAAAACATACATATTGAGATAATGGACAATATATAAGTACGCTCAATGGATGTCTTTATTTACGACGTGTGATATCTTAGGTATATTGCTACATTTCAAAGTGGATGCAAAAAGGTGCTATTCGTAATGTGAATGTTCATAATGGGGAACAGGCAAATTTTCTACCACAAATATCAATCCACAGTCGTATTTGTCATGTTGATTAATTAGCGATCCGTTAATCATATGTGCACTACATGCTTCGTTTTCTTCTTATATAGAATAAGTATATTGATTAAAAAAACAAAAAATTTTTTTTTTAAACACCAGAGTGTAGTTAAAGTGCATCTTCACAAAATATATCACGAATCTAAAACCCATAACAAGTAAAAAAAAATATTAATTGCCATTAGGGGTGTTATCGGGTCGGGTTATCGGCAGGGGCGGAGCTAGTAGGGTGACTAGTGGGTGCTGAGCCACCCCTAATCAACCACTCCATTCACTGGTTACTTATATTACAAGCCGTTTTTCTACTAATTTTTTACTTTCGGCCCCCCTTATCACTATAACGTTTTGCGTTAATCACAGTCGGCCTCCTTTAACTAAAATTCCTGGCTTCGCCCCTGGTTATCGGGTTCACATGTCTTATCGGGTCGGGTTGAGTCGGGTTTCGGCTTTTAAAAACTCACCCGCAACCCGACCCTATAAGGAATCGGGTTATCGGGTTCGGGTGGTATTCGGGTCGGGTTGTGCCGGGTCGGGTGATTCGGGTTATCGGGTGATACTTCAAATGACGAGCCTAAGATGGAGATACTACATTGATGTTCTGTCATGCGTATTAATCATGCATGGTTCTTGACAAACATCTAATTTACATGTTTTAACACTTTTGAAACCTTTTTTCAAAATATTTGTTTATTATTTTAACAAATGATACTCGTATGTTATTCGTAGTAATCAAATTAGGATATTATTTTATAATTTACATGTTTAACACTTTTGAAACCAGTTTCAAAATATTTGTTTACTACTATTATTTTAACACATTAATGACCATTTTATGTTTATTATTTTAACAAATGTTACTCTTTTGTTATGCGTAGTATTTAGCTTTAAGAGTATCTCTACAATCTCAGTAAAACAAATGTTACTCTTCGGTAATTGATTTATAATATATCAAGTTCTGTTGAATTTAAACAGAGTATGAGATCTCAAAATAAAAGGATAACAAGTAATAACCAGCTTATATTCACTTGACAATTCTAAACCATCAGATTGATTAACAGTCTTCTGAGGCATATCCCCATATCGTTCGAAATGTGTCAAAAGTGATATAGCTTCAAAGTTCGGTTATACGGTGTAATCCCAAATACATATGCTCACTCGTGGATACAGATCACATAACCCAACCCCCCTGTGCACCCTAGTTAAACAATACCCCGCCGCACCAGTGTGCGTATAACATTCGAGTGACGAACTATATCCATCAGACGTTGTGACAGTAGACCTCGCCGACCCACCCTCCATCACTCTCACACACAACTAAAACGCTAGCTCTATATTGCCTCCTCTTCCCGCCGCCCCCACGGCCCCCTTACGCCACGCGGTTCGCTCACACACATCCACTGCGCGCGTCTACTTTGTTTGTTTCTTAGCAGATTTAGATTTTGCACGAGCATTCACATTATTGATATAATCAAGAACGCACAAATCATGATTATCAGAAGAGATGAACATTACACTTAAAACACATTTAAGTTAGAATATTAGCATTAAGCTTGGAATGCTGCACATGTGCAGTACTTTTAGGTTGCAACAATTTGATCCTTTATTTTTCATACTAGATTTAACTTTTTCTAGGTGTGGTTGGGCTTCTAATTTTTCTTCTGGAGTATACTTTGTGTTTGCTGAATCTTATCTTTCTTTGTATTACCTGAGGGCTGTGATCCGCTAGCACTAGTAGATGGTTTTACTCCTGTAGAAGACAACATAGGTTTGTTAGAAGCTAGGTTTGATGTAGAGGTCCTTTTTGGGATTGTGTTTCTTGATGATGTGACGGGCTCAGTGAATCTAACCTTTTTGTTATTGTTCATTGGGGTCATAGCCATTAATTGTTCTCCAGAATTGTTGAGAGTAGGGCATGTTTTACTAATTTTTGTAAGCAACTCCTGAATTAGTTTAGCATACTTACAGGTAGATTCTAAGGTTGGATCTAGGGGATAATTTGCTTTAATATGATTGACTAGATCCCTAAGAACTACAACTTCTTCCTGAGTGTGCTTAATTATCATCTGTATTGAGAAAATTCGTAGGATGTTTTTGTAACATCTGTATCCGTGTTGGGGCACAAACCTCGAGTACTGGTTTGATTACAGTTTATTACGTTAAGGTTCGGTGTCATGAGCTTAGGGCAATAATACAAAGTGTTGGACTATTGAATGTGTTTCATAGTCTACTATTACTTAAATCTTGTGGTCCACGCTATTTCCTGATAAACCTATGAATTCACTCAACAATTTTGTTGACGTTTTAGCATGTTTTAATCTCAGGTGCTGAGGTATAAGCTTGGATGGGAGCCGTGACGAATATCTATTAGAGGGATTCTGATTTCTTAAATTCAATGAAACTTTTGTCTTATAAAATCTTAATGTCTTTTTAACTAAACTAAGGGACCTAACGTGAAAACTCTGATCTTTTGTAATGACATCGAATGAATCTTATTTTTAACGTCCATTTAAGGCCGTTTTCTATATCTTGATTTTTGTACTTTGACGTAGCACCCCATTGTTACCATTTCGCTGCATAGTCTGATTTTGGGGGTGTTACAATAAGCAAACTTATTGAATTTATCATAAAGCTTACACTCCTTTTCTTGTTTTGTCAATGAAGTTCCTTGCATGAGAAGTTGAATTCTTTCCCAAAGTTCCTTGGCGACTTTATGATTGCTAACCAATGCATAGACTTCAGGTGGTAGTCCTTGGAGAATGATATTAGTTGCCTTGATATCACAATCAGCTTGAAGTGCTTCTGTAGCAGATAACTCAGAATATTTCTTTGGCCTTGTAACTCCATTTTCCTCAATTGAAGGCCAAATGAGTGGATCACTTTCAACGGATTCAAGGATCATTCGTTCATTTTGTCTATTCAGCATGTATAGTTCCATTATGCTTTTCCAAGAATCATACATATCCTTTTCCAGCATTGGTGCACGATTGTCAGCACCTGAAAGAATTGCTTTGTCGGCTAGAGTCGTCATTGAGAAATTTGTATGTTGAAAGATTACTTGGTTGATCGAACGGTGGTAGAAAGAAATTGTGTTTAATTAAGTTGTCTTTTAAGTGTTTTAATTCATGAAACTACACGGGATTTTACAATTCTTGACAAAACCGGGAAAAACAAGTTAATGTTTCACGGGATTTTACAAGTCAACGAAATAAACCGTATAATTTTGAAAAACTTGAGTTGTTCGGTTTCCTTTAAAGGAAGTTGTTCGGTTCCAATAGAGTTCGGGTTGTTCGGTTCTAACTGAAGTTAGGTTGTTCGGTTTCAACTGTGGTTGAGTTGTTCGGTTTCAACTAAACCAAGTTGTTCGGTTTCAACTGAGGTCAAGTTGTTCGGTTTACACTGCAGTTGGGTTGTTCGGTTGCAACTAAACCAAGTTGTTTGACTTCGAGTTGTTTGACTCAGGTTGTTCGACTTGAGTTGTTCGACTCAGTTGTTCGACTTGAGTTGTTCGACTCAGTTGTTCGACTTGAGTTGTTCGACTCAGTTGTTCGACTTCAGTTGTTCGACTTCCACTACTACGAAACTCAAAAACTTAAAAACACAAAAAGACACCTTTTTGATGATTGTTTTGCAAAAATACTTGTACAACTAGTGTTACTAAACCTATAGGAACAAGAAAAATGAAAACTTTAAGGTTTTTAAGCCGAAAAATTTAAAATCAAGATTTTGCTCTTTATAAGATTTTCGAACACAAAAATGTAACAAAAATGATATTTTTCTTGATTCTAAGCTTGTACACCTATATCATAAAGATACTAGATCAGATTTACCAAGGTAAATAATCCTTTAGTGTACACAATAGCTTTGGAATCAAAAGAAAAAAAATAAAGGACGATTTTCCAAATGAAACAAACGAACAAAAAAGAAAGCTTAAACACAAAAACTAAACACACCACTCCATGGATCTGATACCAATTGAAGAATACAAGTAATCTTTGATATGAGATGGGAAGGAACTTAGTGAGAGAGAGTGGAAGGAAGGATGTATTCTAGAGAGAGAAAGTAAGAAACATGTAATTCATAAGTGAAATGAGAATACAAAACCAACCAACCAACCAACACCCTCTCCAAAGCATGGAGAGGGTATTTATACATGAGATGTGGCCGGCCATGGACCTAGATAGGCTTTCCATGGGCCTTGGGCCATATTAGATTACTTTACTTGACATATGATTAACTACGGGCTAAGACTAATACATATTGGAAGTGACTGATACTTTTCTTGTTTCTAACAAACTCTTAACTCTTCTTATTATAGTGATAACGCATCTTCTCTTGCTAATGATACTATGCAAATAGAATACGATAACTTATGTGAAATTAGCTTAAAAATCATTAACAAGAATAAAATTTTGAAAACTAAAAGAGATCTTTTAGAAAAAGAAATTTTAGAATTGAACGAGAAAATTAAGAAACTTGAGAGAAGTAAAGAAATTGATATTGCGTGTAAGTCATGTCAAGAACTTAAATCGGAAAACACTAGACTTAAGGAAACTCAAGTTAAATTTGTAAAATTTGATAAAAGTGCTAATTCACTAAGAGAAATGTTAAATAATCAAAAGTCATCTAATTGTAAAATAGGTCTAGAATTTGATAGTAGTAAAGCGTCAACTAGCGGAACCAAACCTATAAGTTTTGTTGGATCGTCCGCTGAAAAAGCAACGGAAGGATCCACCATAAAGGTGAACGGATCCACCTTGCCTGGACCCGTGAGTCGCACCGATGGTGAAAAATTAACAGAACACGTTTTTAGTCCACCCATGTCTTCTAGTTCGGATTTTGTTATTGCTAGGAAGAAACTAATACATAATAGAATTGCTGAGTCAAAGAAACCGTCTTTAAAACCATTACTTAAAAGCGGTATAGGTTATGTCAAAACTGAGTCTAGATCGAAAACACCTCCGCCTACGAGAAATAAATCTTCTCAACCAAGATACAACACACCTCAACCTAAAAGAAACTCTAGTGAACCAATTCACCAAAACTTTTATCCTATGAATTGGAACAACCAACAAAGTCAAGGCTTTGTACATATGGGAAATTGTATCCCAATCAATTGCAACAAATGCAAGGGATGTACAACACTAACATTTTCGGACCCATGAGATATTGAGGACCAAACGCCTGAATTTGTTTTTGTTGAAATAGGTATGCTTGAGAACATGCTTGCAACCGGATGAATATATCAAATATAGTGGTTGCTCCAAACGTATGACCGGTAACAAAAGTCTATTCTTTACCTACAAAGCATAGACGGGGGTAACGTTGTTTTTGAAAGTAACTTAAAAAGGAAAAGATTATAGGCAAATGTACGATCTCTAATGACTCTCTTACTATATCTAATGTAGAACACGTAGATAACTTAGCATTTAACTTACTTAGTGTCGGTCAAATTTGTGACAATAAGTGTCAAGTCTTATTCACGGAAGAAGGTAGTGAAATAATTGAAGATGGTAAAATCATAGGAAACGGAATTAGGACAAATGGTCGATATGTAATGAAATTAGAAAATAAGTCTCAAGACAAATTATGTCTCGCCACGGTAGTGGATAACTCTACCTTATGGTATAGAAGACTTGGTCACGCAAATATGCGTTTAATTTAATCTTTGTCATCTAAATAATTAGTTAGAAACTTACCTTAGCTAAAATATAATAAACATTTTTGTGATGCTTGCAAAATTGGGAAGCAAGCTCATGCAAGTCATAAAGCTAAAAATATGGTTTCCACTAAAAGATGTTTAGAATTATTACATATGGACTTATTTGGTCCATCGACAATTAAAAGTTATAGAGGTAATCTATACACCTTAGTAGTAGTAGATGATTATTCTAGGTATACATGGACTATATTTCTAAAAACTAAAAATAAAGCTTTTGAGAAATTTGAAATATTAACTATGAAAATTCAAAACCAACTAGGTAGTTCTATAATAGCTATTAGAACGGATCATGGTCGTGAATTTGATAATGGAGTACAATTCGGAGCTTATTGTGATGCACAAGGCATTACTCATAACTTCTCGGCTCCATGTACTCCACAATCAAATGGGGTAGTAGAAAGAAAGAATATGACCTTACAAAAGAAGTCTAGGACTATGCTTAACGAACAATCCATTTCACAAAAGTTTTGGTGTAATGCCGTTGATACATCAACTTTGAGTAAATTGCAAAAATGGTCCTTGTGGTTTGGCCAAATTACAGATTTGGTCCGTCAATTTTTGAAATTGCAAAAAACGTCCTTATTTTCAAGGTTTGGTTCCACTTTTGGTCCTTGGTCGACTTGAAATAACTAAAATACCCCTCTGCAATTTGGCCAAACCACAAGGACCATTTTTGCAATAATAAAAAAATTAAAAATTAAAAAAAAAATCTGTAAGAATTTTTTTTAATTTTTTTATTTCGGTTTCAGTTTACGAGCAATAATTAAAAAAAAATATTTAAAATATTTTTTTATTTCGGTTTAAGTTTAAGAGCAATAATTAAAAAAAATTAAATTATTTTTTTAATTTCGGTTTCAGTTTACGAGCAATAATACAAAAAAAATTAAAAAATTTAAATTTTTTTTATTTCGGTTTCAGTTTACGAGCAATAAAAAAATTAATTTTTAATTTTTTTTATTTCGGTTTCAGTTTACAAGCAATAATAAAAAAAATTAAAATTTTAAATTTTTTTATTTCGGTTTCAGTTTACAAGCAATAATAAAAAAAAAATTAAAAATTATTAATTTTTTTTAATTTCGGTTTCAGTTTACGAGCAATAATAAAAAATATAATTAAAATTTTTTTTAATTTTTTTATGTTTGTTTCAGTTTACGAGCAATAATAAAAAAATATCAAAAATTTAAAATTTTTTTTATTTTGGTTTCAGTTTACGTGCAATAATAATTTTTTTTAAATTTAATATTTTTTTTATTATTGCTCGTAAACTGAAACCGAAATAAAAAAATTAAAAAATTTTAAATTCTTTTTATTATTGCTCGTAAACTAAAACCGAAATAAAAAAAATTTAAATTTATAATTTTTTTTATTATTGCTCGTAAACTGAAAGTGAAATAAATAAAAATTTTAATTTTTAATTTTTTTTAATTATTGCTCTTAAACTTAAACCGAAATAAAAAAAAAATGTTTTTTATTTTTTTTATTATTGCTCGTAAACTGAAACCGAAAAAAAAAAAAATTAAAAAAATTTCTTATAGATTTTTTTTTTAATTTTTAATTTTTTTTATTAATGCAAAAATGGTCCTTGTGGTTTGGCCAAATTGCAGAGGGGTATTTAGTCATTTCAAGTCGACCAAGGACCAAAAGTAGAACCAAACCTTGAAAATGAAGACGTTTTTTGCAATTTCAAAATTTGACGGACCAAATCTGCAATTTGGCCAAACTACAAGGATCATTTTTGCAATTGACTCCGTCAACTTATATACTAAATAGAATATTAATTCGATCAATACTAGGAAAAACCCCTTATGAAATATTTAGAGGTAGAAAATGTCACACCCCGACAATGGCGGAAACTCGGGAATGCAACATAATGATCAATCATAACACAAGATACAATATAGAGAAAA
>BQNB010117105.1:3011-18911 GCA_026074375.1 Tanacetum coccineum
TTTGTCTCATAATATTTACACAATTTCAATAAATAAGAGGAATAATATGTCATTTTTTCTGTTTTACCTTACATACTCCTACTTTTTTTTTTTGAACGGCCCTTACATACTCCTACTTGATACTTATCATACTATAGAAACATGCGAGGCTAAATAATGGCATTTTAGAAACTAAAAATTGGATCAGTTGCAAACATCATTAAATCATAAGAGAATCGTTTATGAAAATTCTTGTTAGACTTATGGAGTAACTAGATTCTAAAAAGGTTTATAACATTTGATTTTTAACTTAAAAATATATATGGTACTTCAATTTTGACAAATTTACGTATTTCAAACCTTTAAGTGTGTTAAATAGTTTACTGTCAATTTTGACAGTAAATTGACTAAGTCAGTAAAACTCTCACTTTGTTTCTGCTTCTTTTGCAGACATTACTGAGTTTAAATGAAGGAAGTAATCTTGCAAGCAACCCCTACGTTATAGACTTGCGGCTACTGCGTCACTCTCACCATTAAGCCTTAGCTACAAAAATTAATTACGAACTTGGTAGTGACTTTAATGTCACACTAAAAAACCATTATATTATCGACCCAAGCCCATATAAATAATGGTCAATCCAAGCCCAAAACAAGTGTTGAAACTTGAGACACAGTTTTTGAGATCTCACTACAAGAAATATTGCATTTGCTCATAGACAGAAAGTGTTAGGATAGGTATAAAGAAATGTCACCAAATATAAATTAGCTGATCCTCTCATGTTCATTTGAACATGAGAGGTAAAGCAGAACATTACCTCTCATGTTCAAATGAACATGAGAGGATCTTTTTCCATTATAATAAGTTTACGTTTACTTCACATTTAAAAAGGCTAGCGGCGTAGCTTGTTGCGCGTTTACTTTCCACCATTATGTAAATTCTATTTTAATGTTCAAATTCTATTTATACTGTTTGCATAATTTACTGGGAATAAAAATAGAAAAAATTGTCATAATGAAGTATTCAGGCAGAGAAAGGTTCTTGATGGTGACGCATCTATCCTTACATCATAAAGTAATTTTCAATTTATAACCCCCCCCCCCCCCCCCCCCCCCCCCCCCCCCCCCCCCCCCCCCCCCACCCCCCCCCCCCCCCCCCCCCCCCCCCCCCCCCCCCCCCCCCCCCCCCCACTCCACTCCCCCCCCCCCCCCCCCCCCCCCCCCCCCCCCCCCCCCCCCCCCCCCCCCCCCAATATATTTAGTCTGTTGCAAGTCTAGATTTTTCTGTTTACACCAAGCTTGTGTAGCATATGATGCAACATACTTTTTTTTTAACACAACGATGAGTATTAATGCCCGTACGTTGGTTACGACGGAGCTATTTGTATTTGGATTTTCGAAATAATGATGTTGAGTTATCGTACCGAATTGCAAATTGAGGGTTAGACATATTCATGCTTTTAATTGATTTTTTATAATTAAACTTTTAAAGCCTTTAAAAACGGGTAGTTAATGTTTGATAGTTAATGTTTGAATTCAACGGGAAAAAAGTAATCCCCTTATGGCTATGGAGGTTCACTTGCGCCGACTCCAAATATCCAAAAAGGTAGTCTCTTTAGGATTTGTCGGCTCATAATACCGAGTCGGAAGCCTAAGTAAAGAAAATAAAAAAATACCTCTAATCCGGTTTACTTAATTTCTACTTAAAGGCATATTTTTTCAAATAAAAATTACTTGAGTATCAAACCAATATTTATTTCCGTTTCTTTAAACGATAACATATTTTATTATTTACTTAAGTGACAATGATGCCAATATCTCCAATTTACATGGCCCATGAATCTGACTTGGGTTACATGGGCTAAAAGTAGCCCATTTTCAAAAGCAACTAAAATTTGTCATATACCATATGCTCTATAGGATATACAAGCATGATTACCCGCGTTAATTTTTTTCGCGTAGTTGCGAGGCATTATTATATTTTATTTTGTGTGGTTTTATTTTTTTTCTTATATGGGCTTATGTGTGAGGCTCATGTTTAAAGGTTTCTTTTTTTGGCTATACGGGTTTTTTTTAATATAATTTTATGGGAACATACGTATTTTTTATTGTACATCTTTGTGGGTTTATTTTTTGCGTCCTCCATATTTAATAGTGCGGGATAAATTTTTTTGCTGATAAAATTTTATTTTTATTCTTTTCTATTTTTTATTTGTGCGGGTTTATTTTTTCGGTCTCATGTTTAATAGTTTGTTTTTTTATATATGGGCTTATGTGTTGGGCCTCATGTCGCGGATATTTTTTTTTATCTTAATAAGTCATTATTTTTGTAATTTTTTTTCTATTTTGTGCCGAGCGATTTTTTTTACATTGCCTATAAAAAAAAAAAACCAAATGGGTTGGCCCAAATTGGGAGCCCAAAGGGCCGAGCATTGTAGCGTGTGGAACAAAACTACGTCGTTTTATTCTACGCGAGACATTATTATTTTTATTTTTTTTTATTATATTGTGCTGATTTTTTATATTTTCGGCCCTATCATGTTTATCATTTTAATTTTTTTTCTTATAAAGCTTATGTGTGGGGCTTATGTTTAACATGTTCTTTTTTTGGCTATAAACGGTTTTATTTAATATAATTTTCTGGAAATGGGGCTTTAAAATGAGAATCCGCAGCGTTTACTAGCTAGCCCCGGACAGGATAACTTTTTAATTGTATTTTGTGCGGGTGCTATTTTTTCGGTCTCATGTTGAATAAGTGCGGGTAATTTTTGTGTTAAAATTTTATTTTATTCTTTCTATTTTTTATTTGTGCGAGGTTTATGTTTTTCGTCTCAGTTTAAATAGTTTTTTTTTTATATGGGCATATGTGTTGGGCCTCATGTCGCGAGTATTTTTTTATATACATAAAAGTCAATATTTTTAGTATTTTTTTTTTCTATTTTTTACCCAGCCGTTTTTTTTTTTACATTGCCAAAAAAAAAAAATTGCAAATGGCCAGCCCAAATTGGTAGCCCAATGGCCGGGTACTAGAGCGAGCTGCCAAAATTTTTGGGCTAACCGTTTTATTGTTAATATAAATTTATGGGAACATGGCTTTAAAATGAGAATCGCGGCGTTACTGCAGGGCGTTTAGTTTATTGTAATTGTTTTGCGGGTTTAATTTTTTTTTTCGTCTCATGTATTAATAGTGCTGGATAATATATTGCGTTAACATTTTAATTTACTATATTCTTTTACTATTTTTATTATGCGGGTTTATTATTTTTTCGGTCTCATGTTTAAATAGTTTGTTTTTTATATATGGGACTTATGTGTTGGCATCATAGGTCGCTAGTATTTTTTATCTAATAAGTCAATAATTTTGTAGTTTTTTTTTTCTATTTTATGCCGAGCGATTTCTTTTACATTGCCAAAGTTTTTTTTCCAAATGTGCCGGCCCAAATTGGAAGCCCAATGGGCCGGGTACATAGGTGGAGACTGCCAAAACGCAGCTTTTTAACCCTGATTAAATATAGTATATATATATATATATATATATATATATATATATATATATATATATATATATATATATATATATATATATATATAAAAATATGGGCCGTTATACTGAGAACCTCTTTTTATGTGCAGCACTCTACAGAACTATTTTGGACCAATAAAATATAGTATTATAATTTAGTTTGAATATAATTCAAAAGAGGTATATTAGTCAAAATACAATTTTCACTTTTTTTTGAATTATTTAATTTAAAAACGTTTTTGAATTTCCTTAATTTTCGAAATTAATTAATTTTTTATTTTTTGAATTATTTAATTTAAAAATGTATTTTAAATCATTTAACTTTTGAAATAATTAATTTATTTTATACTTGTCTTTTAACATACATGTTTTCAAAAAAATGCATATATGTTTTTTTTTATATTTTTCTTTTACATGATGATTTTTTTTTTTGCTACAATTAGTAGTCATCACTTGTTCTACTAAAAAGGTTAATTACATATATGTTTATGATGTACATTCTTTAATCTTCTAAACTTATAACCAAAAACATAACTATGTACATATAACCTTTAAATTTATAACAAACCAAAACTTAAATAATGTACACAAAAGTAAAATACATACAAAAACAAATTTGTAATCAAAAATTCATTATAACATATGTCCACGTTTTTTAAGAACATGTATGCATGACTTCGAGAACATATATGCACGGCTTCAAGAACATTTATGCACGGCTTCAAGAACATTTATGCACGCCATCTAAAAGCACACATGCATCCATTGATCATCTTCATCACACCCAGAAAGGTACTCTCATCCTCGCTACCCCTGAAACAAATATATATATAAAAAATAAGATATAATCAATTAAGCCATGTTACATAATTGTAAAAGTAGTTGATAAAATAAGCCATAAACAAAAACATATACGTGCCCAACTATAACTCTTGACTCATGACAATCAAACGAATCTATAATCACAACAACAATTGCATAACACATATGAACGATCTTTTATTTATAAAATCAAATATTGTTCAAAAAAGAAATGAGAATAACACATATGCACATTTGTTGTCTATAAATTAAAAAAATGACTAACATATACGCAAATCATGTTGTCATATAAATTAGCGAAATAACATGTACAACAATTTTAATATCTTCCTTCATTGCTAAAAATTTCTCATATCTTCCTCAATCGTTGAGAAAATAATAGTTTTATAATTCTTAGTAAACTTGCTACAATTTTATTTGAAAACCATATCCATAGATAAATTTACGAAAACAATATTTGACCAAAATGCAGATTCCTTTATATTTGAACAGCTCAATAAGGTAAACCCTCTGTTTCTTTTCGTTTATTATACTGGTTTTGTTATGAGAAATTTCAAAAATTCACAGTTTAGCCACTTTGTATAATACTGTGACATAGTCTATGAGGATCGAACTCGATATTAAGATCAATAAATCAGACTTGAATGTGAAGAGTATACCTTCGAGCCAAACAGGACGATTCGAGATAAAACGAGCATCAAGTACGAACGCCAATTCGATCGCGAACACTACGACTAAACGCAACCTGATCGGTATTTAAAACCCACGTCCCACTGAACAGAAACGGATCACCATCTGGTCAAAACTCGATCCCAAGCGCAGACTCGCGGACCACCAGGGAAGAAACCAAAAACTACAACGAACACGGTTAAAGTAGGGGGTAGTTAGAGACCGACCGAATCAGCCCTGATGTGAACTGTAACTTGACTCGGATACGATTGCGGACATGAACACGATCAAAAATACCAACTCAAATCTCTAGCAGTTCTTGTCGTGAACCCATAAGTGTGATCCGAACCCGCACCGAAACCTAAGCCAGCACGAAGTATAAAACCTTGAATGATCCACGTGAACAAAAACTAAGCATGGATGCAAAGCCTTGAGTCTTTTTATTGCGTGGTTGGAGAAAATTATTGTGGTGGCTGAGAAAATTTGAATTAGGGTTTGAGAATATGTTGAGAAATTTTAATTAAGATGAAAATACTAGGATCAAATAAAAATGGGGATTACGTATTAATGAGTTTAAAAATAAATAAGTGCAATACCTATTAATACCCTTTCAGTCTTTTATAAAAATGAAAAAAGAACCTTAACTTTGGTTTAATTGCAATTTTGTCATCTTTGTCATTATCTAGCCTTTGATTAACTCCATCTATATGCTTAGATTGACTTAAAATAGTTTCTGTAGCGTTCTGTCTAAAAAACAGTTCTCAATATAATACATCACTAATTATAATATAGATATATATATATAAATACTATATAATATATATATAATAAAATAGTAAAATATATAATATATTATATATAATACTAATAATAATAATACTAATAATAATAATAACAAGCAGGATTACCCGCGCGTTGTTGCGGGACATTAATTTTTCGCGCGTTGTTTCAGGGCACTAATTTTTTTTTTTTTTTTGTATTTTGTGTGAGTTTATTATTTCAGTCTCATGTTTAATAGTTTGTTTTTTTTTCTTATATGGGCTCTCATGTTTAAAGGTTTTTTTTTGCTATATTGGTTTAATTTTTTTTAAATATAATTTTATGGGATTATGTATGCCTTAAATGACAATCGCGCGTTAATGCAGGGCATTTAAGTCCTGCGCGTTGTTGCGGTGCGTTAAATTTTTTTTTTTTTTTTCTTTTTTTAGTGCAGATTTATTTTTTCGGTCTCATGTTTAATAAGTTGTTGTTTTTTTTATATGGGCTTATGTGTTCGGTCTCATGTTTAAAGGTTTATTTTTATTGGCTATATGAGTTTTTTTTTAATATAATTTTATGGGATTTGAATAAATATGTGTCATATATTTGGGCTTATGGTTTTTAGTGGCGTAAAACGAAACCGTTTAATGCAATCTAGAGTTGTGCGTTTGTGACCATGTCGATTATTTTAAAGTTATTAGGTATCGAAGATATTTCCACGGGTATTTTTTTATCTGAATAAATCGATACTTTTGTAAAAAAAATTTCTCCTAAAAAAACACACCAAATGGACCGGCCCAAGTTGGGAGCCCAACAAAATCACTGTTTCAACCCGGTGGCAAAACGCCACCGTTTCGAATCCCCTATAAGATATAACAAGCAAGATACCCTGCACGTTGCTGCGGGGCATAATTTTTTGCGAAAACGATTCGATTAAAATACGCGTACTATGTCAAAGCATTGTAACATTTGAGCACGTTTGTGTATCGTATAGCCTTATATATTTGACAAACAAAATTTATTATATAAGAAAGTCGTGAATAGTTAAAAGTTGAGGGTAGATTTTGTAATTTTTTTTAATTTATATTAAACTTCAACATTTTTTATAAAATCGTGCGTACGTTAGAAGTATTTCAATATTAGGCTCGTTTTGTTCGCAATTCGAAGATCTTTCTAATGATATTTTTTTATCTGAATGAATCGGTAGATATGTGCTATATAACTAAAGTGTAGCCATCTCCTCAAATAACTAAAGTGTTTCCACCTGTTCAATTTTTCATCATGTTGACAAGCTTGGTTGCATCAGCTAAGTCGCGCAGATAACATACGTTTTTAGTGTCTCATCCAGTTATGCCAATCTCCTCAAATCTTATAGCCTAGAATCAAGCCATACAAATAAGTCACATAAATGAAGGAATAACTTATCAAAACAAATCATAATATGTGAGAATAAGTTTCAGTACCCGAGCACCCGTTGCAAAGATGAGAAATTTGTAGGTAATTTTTTCTCCTATTTATGTTGACAGTGTGTTACGCCTCACATCAGCGGACTCAACTCGAGTCCCCAGGTTCAACTCAATTTATAATGGGTAAAACACAATTAGCCATCCATCCGAAAGCTTTATAAAAACCCGAAGTCGCTTTTTTGACCCATTTACATATGAATGGGTCATGTTATGCTTTCAAATCATTAAAATAAAAAAAAACAAAATGTATTTTAACATATAGCCTCCTAAAGAGTACAAACAAATTAGAATATCAATGAGGAATTATAATTTCTTAATCATATTTGACACATTATAAGAACACCTTTTTGGTGAAAAAACTCTCGATCTATCACCTGCCCCGTATCCCAACTAGTACACCGTCAAAAACATATACCGTGATCCTTGTACCAGTTTGGTGTCGGCTGGTATCTGTAAAGCCTTTGGTTTGGAATAACAATTTGGAGTCGTTTGGTGTAATATTAGTGTTTGTATAAATACATATACAAACCCACAATTAGGTTTGAACCGAGTAACCTAGCTATCTAATACATCCTTCTAAACATGTCTATAGCAAGACATGCATACTTGCAACCATATACGAAGTCATAAAACTCCCAATCATATACTGAAAAGGTCTATCTTATTCATAAGTCAAAATTAAACTTTCAACCATAATTATCATTGCTAATACTCTCTACAATCCTACAAATACACTTTAAAAGGTTTTACAATGATCACGCCTAACTATTAATACTCCATTATAAACATATGACGGATCTAACATATGCATATCTGCTAAAATCAGATATAATGAGAAAAGTCAACATAAGAAATGTATAGTCATGAGAATTGGATTCCACAGTGCTCATAACACAAGTAAGCAGGTGTAGGCAGTGAAGTTCAAATTGAGCTGGTCATGAACTTCAACACCGATGTGATAACAAGAACTCATTTTACACATGTTATCTTATTAAAACATTGAAATATGGCACATGACAAAAAAACAAGCTTTTGAGCTGAACTATTAGAACACATGTATACAACACAATATATCAAAAGATGAGGCTAACCTCTCTCAAACAGCCTCGCATTTTAGATTTGGATTTTATAAGGTATCCACGTCTGTTATCCCAATAAGTAAGATCCAAACACAACAAATAAGCAACCAATAAGCTATAAAGGACGAAATAAGCAAAGAAGAAAAGTAGAGAAGGAAATGAAGAATATTAGATTAAGGAAGAGAGAATGGTGAGTTACACATACAACACACTTAGCAAATGTAACCAACACCCTCTCCAAGTGTGGAGAGGGTTCCTTTTATACCTAGAAAAAAAAGATGCCCTAGAAAAAAAAAGATAATAATTAAACGAAAAAAAAAATCAAAAGATGGGGGGGGGGGGTGGGAGTGTGGGGTAGGGGTTGCCAACAAGATGGAGACGTAAACGGCTACTATTTTACGGGCCGGCTTGGCTTAAACATGGGCATATAGAGCCCGAAACATAGACAATATTATATTACAATCCAAGCCCGATAATACCCTACTAGCCTATTACAATACGTACTTCCTTTGACTTAATAAACCATTAACTACGAGTACGGAGCGGAATGGATCTAGTTTGACATTAAAGATTAACACACGTATAGTAAGAAAACTAACCTTTGTTGAATGACCTAAATCAAACAACCGAGAATCTTGATCTTGAAACGAGTGATTAAATTATCACATCTACGGTTGCTCATACTACACGTCACACGAGCACGTTAGGATACTAGTGCTTGCTTCACGAATAACACCACAAACAAACTAGGGTTTGGTGTTGTTAAAAACCACACGATCGGATACCAAAGTGGTATATATCGTCCGATCGCAAAATAACAAATGAAAGAAACAACATAAAGTAATCATGCCTAAAGTAATGCATGAATCGCATGGCTTGCATGCGTATATAGAATATATTTGTACGCATACGTATAGACAATCATCATGCATACAAAAGTTCTCTTTACTGATTTGCTAATACAAAAAGAATAGAATAATAATAAAGGTCTATTATTGTATTATGTCGTCATCCGATTCGATAAAACCATAGGAAACAGATTTGCTAAAGGTTTTAATATGTAAGCGTTTGTGGCGTCTGACTTTATTGTCGTGTATTTTGTGAGGGATTAGGGGAGTTTATACATTGTACAAACCCTAGACCAAAACTTGTCCTTACTCTAAGTTATATTGCCTAGTAATTCTACACTTTTTAAAACCGATACATTAGGTCCTTCTCTTTCTATTTAACGTGTATTAATTAGTTCATAACGTCTAACGTTAAACTAACAATCCGTTAAATATATTTCGTGAAACATATTATATATTTAATAAATATAAACGAGTTACATATATTAAATATACAATAAACGTACTCTTCGTGTATTCGTGTGTGCCCCTAATAGGCTCACGTATTTTTAGTCGTATAACATGCGTATCCAACTACCAGATTCCAACAACTCCCACTTGGGAGTTGGAGTAGCAGATTCCATTTATACTAACAACGGAAACGTCTAACAACACTCACATTGTCTTAAAATTAGAAATACTTGAGATAAAGTTTCAAGAACAATCTCAGCTCAAATGGTTAGTTATTTCTTGCCAATATTATCATCCATTTGTTACAGATACCGTTAAACCATGGATATTGATCCTAACTCATTCCATATAGTTTAACTATTTAGTTTCTTGTTATAGAAGTTAATTCAGATATACCAAATGTAATCAAGAATCATCTTGAATTACCCTTTGGGCACGACCATGCAATTATCTGATTAATTTTGGAGAGGCGCCATGGTATCATTATGCATTTATCAAGTGAAAGAACAAATTCTTTATTGACTACAAGTGTTGTGGATGCTTCTTCACATGATTCATCTCAAGAAATAGCCTTTATAACAACCATTTTCAGGATAGCGTTTGAATTATAATAAAAAATTGATAATCCACACATACAGAACTTGCAAGCATCACAAAGTCTATAGATGACAATATTAAAACCCATTTTTCGATATATTACTCATGACAAGGATCTAAAAGTAAATATTCGAAGGTTAGAGTGTCCAATATGCATCCCTTGTGAATAACATGTGAGTTTGGTGAGAACAATCTACAGATTCAAAATGTATAACAAAACACTCACATTTGTCTTATGTAACAATATTCTCATATTGTTAACCGACAATGGACATATTTAGAATAATAAAATTATTCAAGGATTAAACATGCAAATATAGGACAACAATTATTATATGTATGAATAACAAATACCACGTATCTCCATTCATCAGAAAGTAAAAATTATCTTACAATCCCTATTATCCAAATACTAAAAATAGATATGCATAAGACTAATTAGTAAGTTGAATCCAATGTATCCAACATTCTCAACTCTTTCTGTATAAGAAAGCTAAATAGTCATCTGAGTAAACTTTCCGAATACTTGTTCAAATTCTCAAATTATGAAGGATTTGAATAATATGATGAGTGTCTTATTGTTCACGTGCATACTATTGCAAGAGTCATAGTATGGATAAGATAAATAGTTACCTTTTATAGGGTATTTGAAGTCATCAACATACCTATTTCAGACAGTCATCTTTACAGTTTCTTAAAATGTAAAGTATTCTCATTCTTTTAATGTGTATTGCAACAATACTCTTAGTTGAGCATATCTAGTTAGCAGATTTATCATAAACGATGAAATCCAACTTAACTAGGATTAACTACCCTCTATAATCAATGTACATAAACAACATTGTGCCTTATATAATTCGTAAATATTTATTTTAACAGTCATCTAAATTATTCTCAATTAGACACTATTGTTAACAGTCATCTAAATACTCTCAATTATATACTGTTGTTGTTAGCTTATCTTGCTCTTGTGCAAAAGTAACAACCAGTCTCATACACAATATAAGATATATATGATGAATCCTTAGTTATAAAAGGTTGTGGGTGTGTGGAAAAAGGGGGGGTGTAGGGGCACAAGGTTTCCATCCATGTATCTAAATATCTCAAGTGAAATATACCATTTAAGGCTTGCTTCAATGACATATTGCATTGTGTTGGACTTAATTTACCACATATGTTTATTAAATAAACATTTATTCCAAGGTCATTTGTTTTATTTCCTAAATTCGCAAGTGAAGTTTCATTTCCAATCTCAAGGGTTAACATTTAGCTTTGATGGAATGATACCTTTAATATGTTATACAACATATGAATTTTAGAAAATAAACATAGTGCTCCCACTTGATGTCAGGTGTACTCAGGAGTCATCTTAATTTAATCAGAAATCATATTGTAATTAAACTTAAGATCTCAGCTCCTAGATGCATGATCTAATCCACATTTGGATTCTTTTATCTTGTATTCTTTTTAAAGATTATTTTGAACTTATAACCCTTTTGATTACACACGGTCCTCGCAAAAGGTAATCATAAAGGAAAGAGTTACAAAACATAATTGCCATATTTCAAATATAGACTCATAACCCTTCCGATTACGCACCATCCTCGCAAAGGTAATCATTAAGGAAAGAGTTATGAACCTTAATTTGCCATATTTCAGATTCAAGAAAACGTGTATGACAATTAGTTATCTTTATATAATTAATGCGTGTAGAAAAGAAAGATTTAATCATTGTCAATTGCATGAGTAAGATTAAAACTCTTATCATCAATCAGGCATTAATATGTATACAATCTTGTCCTTGTGAGCCTTTCTTCAAAAGAAACTCATTCTAACCTCACAGGTTTACTATTTGGTGAAAAATCAATTCAATCATTAAAAACATGAGTATGTCTTTTTACGGACTGCATCTTTATCATTCATATTTTATTTCTAGAGACATTTATCTGATTCAAGATGTGATAATGTATCTTAGCAGTTAGCAGGTTTGTTATGATCCTTTAACTTATATCCCTCAGCATTGATATTAAAATATCACTCAAGTGATGAGGCATCCTTGCAGATTTATGAATGAGAGTCACATTATACTTTGGCTCGACATTTACATGTTTAGCCTTAGTATGACATTGTCAAGTGTATTCAGAAGGTCATGTATTTTGTTCTTGAATATCTTCAAGATCTATAGATGCTCCCACTTACTTTTATAAGTAGAGAAAATTCTCTAAATACTAAGTATTTAAGCAACAATGAATTGTTCTTAATTTGGAAACAAAAAACACATTTTAAGTTCTCATCTCTAGCTTGTTAATAATATGCTTCATAAGATTTTAACAAATTTCAGAACTTTAATCAAGACATAATGGGATTTCACCCAATCCATAGATAATGTCTTGAATACCTTCTTAGTTGGAACTATATTGAGTGTATCCATGACACACTCAAATTTCTAACCTTGATATAATTGGGAGGCAAGAAAATTAAAATTATTAAAAAATAAACAATATGAATATAGTTTGTTCAACACATTAGACATACCAAAATGATGTGGTATTCTATGGGTATTGAATTGTGAGACTTCATCAAAATTCCCTTAGACAACTTAATCCTCTTGGATCAAATACTTGTCAATTGGTTCGACCATAAGGAAAATCAAATATTTTAAAACCAAGTGGCATGTTATAAGGTATATTCTTGAATAATAACAAGAACACTATCCTAAGAAAAAGAATATTAAAAAAAAAAAAAAAAAGAACGAAAAAATCTAAGAAAAAAAAAAAAAAAAAAAGAAAAAAGATTAAAAAAAAGAAAAAAAGAGAAAAACCGCCCTGAGGGTGCCCCATACCCCTCCAAACACCCCCCACCCCCACTCCCTTCACCGCACCACCGCTCCTCAACTCCCCCACCCAGCTCCTCCCCCTCCAACCTCCCCGCCACCCCCCACCACCACCCAACAACTCCCTTCTCCCCCCCCCTCCGGACCACACCCCCCCTCCCTACCCTCTTCCCCCCTCTTCCCCCGACCACCCCTCGCACCTCCCCACTCCCTCACCCACACACCCCACCCCCCTCCCACTCTCCCCCCCCTACCCACACCAAGCCCCACCCGCCCCCTCCCCCATACCCCCATATTAAACCCCCTCCCCCCGCCCATAACCCTCAACACAGAACCATCTGTTAATCCCCGCCACCCAACCCTTACAAGGACAAGCCAAACACAGTCACTGACTCCCATCCAGTCCCACAATAACCAAGAGTAAAAAAATCCGTCCCTAAGCCCCAGAACCTACCATCATTATGAGTACACCTGACAACGTGAAAAAACATCCCATACTATATCAAACATCCTTACCCCAGAAACAAAATTAAAAACCCCACTACATGTAGTTATGAAACGCTAACCCTACAAGAGATCCAAAGTAAATACCTAGTACAATTCAAAACCAGACATAATTAACATTAAATAGATAAACCCTACTAATTTTGCCTAAACAAATAATCAATTATTTGAAGAAGCTTAGTAATTATCTTGAGACATTTAATTTCATCGGGCAACAAACAACTTATGTATTTAAGTCCTAGTAATTTATTAGCTTTCAAACCTAGCGGTCAAGAGAAACCAAAAATCAATTGATTATATGTTGTTCCGATGCACACACTAAAAAATTTCTTCCCATTGTGTAACGGGCCAAAAAACGTGATCTAAAGTAGACAAACATTACGACAAGCGCTCGATTGTATAAACAATATGATAATGTAATAGATATTACAAGTAGATTTCAAACCATAACGTTTAATAAGGAATTGTGCTTCAGGGGTAGGCATTGGAGCAACAAGATGGACATCCAATTGCTTATATTAGTATGACTTTGGCACCAAAACATCAAGCTCTATCTATTTAGGAGAAATAATTTCTAGCTGTGTTAATGGCATTGGAAAAATGGAGAAGCTACTTATTGGATAGACACTTTAAGATCAAGACTAGTCACTTCATCTTAAAGTATCTACTCAACCAAAGATTTACTACTCCTTTTCAGGTCAAGTGGTTACCTAAGTTGTTGAGGTTTGATTATGAGTTCTCTTACAACAAAGGAAGTGAGAATGTAGTAGCAGATGCACTGTCTAGACTCACAAGTAGAGGTAAACTGAATTCTCTAATTCTATCCACCATTACTAGTGACTTGCTTCAAAAAGTTAAGGAGAGTTATGCCAATGATCCTACCTTACAAGAAGTGATTCAAAAGTTGACAAATGGCACTCAAACTGGTAACAAGTATGTCTGGGAAGACAATGTTTTGAAGAGAAAAAGGAAGATAACTATGGGAGCTGATGAACAATTGAGGACCACAATTGTTCAACATTACCATACTGATGCAATGGGTGGCCATTTAGGTACAAATGTAACAGCTCATAAAGTAGGGACTGTGGAAACTAGAAAAGGGGGGGGGGAGGGGTTTAATAGTTTACAAGTTAATTGGCGTTTTAAAATTTACTTCTTAAGTTTATAAGATTCGAGTATATGTTCGATCAATCAACAATATGAACCAATAAATGTAACTATCTATGTATGATAACAACACAAACAATATATGCAAATTATAAACAAGATAAAGATATAAGAGAAAGAACGATCAAACCAAGACACCAAGATTTATAGTGGTTCGGCTACGAAGCTCTTCTTCGCCCTACTCAACTCCCCGAATATCCGACTTGAAATTTCACTATGTCAACAAGCTCCCTTCAGGCGGAGAAAACCGTTTACACGTCGCTTACGTTATTTTCCGACACTAAGCTAAATGTCGAGTCCTAATCTTAGCTAGAACCAATCTACCACTTCACAAGAATTTACACACTCACAAGATCTACACTATCGGATTTACACACTATCTGATTTATACAATCACACAAGATAATCAAAGAAGAGGTTTGATTATTAGAAGAAGAGAGGAGAAATCACTAATCTATAACACTTTGTTTCTTGGCGAATACGAGTGTTCTTCTCTTGCACTTGATAAAGGAAGAAAGGAGATAGAAGATGAGATTTGATCACTTAAAACAAGATTAAACTATGTTAGTGATCAAGATATTTAGTGAGAGAAAGAAGGTTTAGAAAGAGAAAGAAGACTGAAAAAATCGTGCAAAGAGGTCTTATTTTCTGTTGAGAATAGTGAAGTATTTATAGCCAGGATTCCCCAACGGGCAGCTGGGGGCGGTCCCGGCGGTCCCAGATATATCTAGGGGCCGCCTAGGCACTCTAGGGGTCACCCTAGATTGACGCTTTGATTTTTGTCTTTTTGTGGGGAAGGTTTATCTGAGTGAGCTGGCATCAGATTTGGGGGGGGGGATTTGAATTTCAAATTTTTATATTTTTAAATAAACATTAATTTTATTTAACAAAACTATTTTATGTATTTTTATAAAAGTCTAGTTTTTAAAAAATGTGATGGATTAAGAAGAAAATTTATTTTATTGATCACTAATTAAGTTTAATGATTTGTTTATCCATACCTTAAGTGATATATGTCGAAATGGAAGTTTGCGACTAATAACTAGGGGTGTTCAAAAAAACCGAGAAACTGACAAACCTAGCCGAGTCGAACAAACTGAAACTGAAAAAACCCGAAACCGAAAAAACCGAAACCGAAAAAAACCGAAACCGAAAAAACCCGCTTATCACGGTTTGGTTACGGTTTTTACTTTTAGATATCCGCGGT
>BQNB010117106.1:0-21236 GCA_026074375.1 Tanacetum coccineum
TAACCGCTTCCTTGGATGCTGCCAGGTAGACGATGAGTTCCTCTTGTTCTTCTGGAGCGGTAAGCATGGGTAACTTTTCTATGTGTTCCTTCATCTGTCTAAATGCATATTCCGCTTCCTCTGTCCATAGGAAGTCACTCTACTTTGTGCATTTTTTCAAAGTTTTGAAAAATAGTAACGATTTCTCCGCTGATTTTGCTAAAAACCTGTTTAAGCTTGCCAACTTTCCATTTAATTTATGCACGTCTTTCAAGCATTTTGGTTATTGAAGGCTTAATACGGCGTCTACCTTGTCTGGGCATATCTTAATGCCTTTAGTATTAACCTGATATCCTAAGAACATTCCTTCTTCAACTCCGAAGGTGCACTTCTTTGGGTTCAGTTTCATGTTGATTTTTCTAAGCGTCATGAATGTTTCTTCTATGTCGCGGACAACTTCATCCTCTGTGCGGCTTTTTATGACCAAATCGTCCACGTATACCTCGAGGTTTCTACCAATTTGTATGTGGAATGTCTTGTCCACTAATCGTTGGTAGGTTGCACCGGCGTTTCTTAGACCGAAAGGCATTTTTGTGTAGTAAAAAATACCTTGATTTGTAATGAACGCGGTTTTTTCCTCATCCTCCTCTGCCATTTGTATTTGGTGATACCCCTTGTATGCGTCCAGGAAGCATTTGAAGGGGAATCCATACAGGGATTCGACCTTCCAGTCTATTTCTGGCAGAGGGTAACCGTCCTTAGGACATGCTTTGTTGAAGTCTTTAAAATTAACACACATTCTCCAACTGTTGTCACTCTTCTTTACCATCACCGGGTTGGAGAGCTAATCGTGATAATGAACTTCCCTTATGATCCCAGCTGCCACAAGCTTACTAACCTCGTCATTGATTGCTATGTTTCTTTCCGCGGCTTGGCCTCTTTTCTTTTTCCTAACCGGCTGACAACCTTCTCGTATATTCAGCCTATGCTCCGCTATATGTCTTAGAACGCCCGTCATATCCGCTGGGGTCCAAGCGAATATGTCCAAACTCCGCTGAAGTAGGTTACATAGCTTGACTCTGGCTTTCTCCGTAAGGTCGGAACCGATCATCATTGTCTGCTCCGGGTGTTCCGGATTGATTGCCACTTTGACCCTTTCTTCTCTTACTTTGTTGACTGAGATGGGTTGTTCTTTTGGTCCGGAGACCATCGTACATTCAACTGGGATTATTTTACTGCTCTTTAGCGTGAGTATTCCTCCTGTGATTGGAAATTTTATCATTCCCTGCGTTGTTGATTGTACTGCTTGTATCTTTCGTAACCCGGGCCTTCCAATGATTCCGTTGTGTGGAGACGTCGATCTTACCACCATGAAATCCATCCATGCTGACGTTGAGGGTTCATCATCTCCAATTTTTACCAAGAGTGTTATTTGTCCCAATGGCCATTTTATTTCGCCGCTGAACCCTATTAGTGATGTTGTAGCTGGGACCATTTGATTTTTTATCTCTGGACGTAGTCGATTAAAACAGTGCTCATAGAGTATTTCAAAATATGACCCTCCGTCAATACATATGCGGTGTACTTGATGGCCTCCAATCTCCGCTTCTATTATTAGGGGGCCTTTTGCTCCTTCATCGTCCCGTAAAGATGGAAACAATATTTCTGGATTGGGTGAGAAGCTTTGATTTATCTTTTGCCTTATTACCTTTGGTCGTGGGTTCGAGTCCTACGGATGGCGCCAACTTGTTAGTACAAAAAGCGTGTAGGGGCAAGTGTGAACCTGGATCTTTAAATGAGGTGGACCAGGAAGTAGGATACGATGATGATCTTGTATTAATCCAAGTAATGAATGGGCGATCTGCACAAATGAGAGTAAATCGTTAGCCTTACCGCGGGGCGGACCCCACGATTAAGCTCCGGCGTGAGAGTAAGATGTGTTTGTCAGAGAATGTCAGAGTATATGTGTGTATTAATGATAGGGCAGAATGTACCTTTTTGGGGGTGTGAAACGACCCCTATTTATAGGCAAGCCCAATACTAGGGTTTCCTAATATTTCACTTGCGACTGTTAGTAGTCGGAGTGGGTCCCTTGTCGGGCAAGGGTCCACGTGTAATTGTGTCTACGGACGTGAGTATCCTTCCGTAGCCCGTGTTTGTCCGCGGAGGTGCAACTGGTGCGGCTTTAAAAGGTACTCACGTGCGTCTTTGGAATATCCAGAGCGTCACCCTTGTCAGGCTTAGTAGTCCGACTATTTATTGTATTGGGTCAGGGCCTATATGCGCATATTATGAACTAAGCCCAATAAGCTTGGTATTCATACTATACGTCATCAGGAGACAAATGGATAAAGGAGATGAAGCGAGCAGTGTTCTGTCACAGAAGCTAGCAGCTTTAAGTTATTGATTTCGGTATCAGAGCTTCGACTATGGAATTTGACTAAATCTAACACGGATTCAAATGTGTAGTATTGTTATTGTATACGGATACTATATAATCTACCTGCATCTTTACTATGTGTTACTGGCAGTGCTAGACTTGCAAACACTAATAAATGTTTACAATCATCTAAGGATTTAAAGTTACAAAACATAAAGGACAAAAGCTATAAATGAGTAATGTACTTTTTGTTTTGTGCTATTATGAGTAACCTATTTAAAAAAATATCAAAATGAGTAACTTATTTTGAAAAAGTCACCAAAATGTGTAACTATTATTTTTTTTTAAACAAAAAAAAATTAAAAGTAAAACTCAACTTTTTTTTTAAATTTTTTTTAAAAATTAGTTGTTTTTTTTTTAAATTTGTACAGTTAAAGTAAAAGTCAACTGTTTTTTTTTTAAATTTAATTTTTTTTTTCTTTTTAAATTTTTTTTTTTGTATAATCAAAGTAAAAGACAACTTTTTAAAAAAAAAATTAATTGTTTTTTTGTTTTTCTTTAAAATTTTTTTACTTTGTTTTATTACAATTTTTTTTAGAAAACATAAAACAAAGTATAACAAAAAATATTTACATTTTTTTTAATTTTTAAAGAAAACATCGCTTAGAAAACATAAAACAAAGTATAACAAAAAATATTTACATTTTTTTTAATTTTTTTTAATTTTTAAAGAAAACATCGCTTAAATTTTTTTTGTTATATTTTGTTTTATGTTTTCTTTAAAAATTAAAAAAAATGTAAATATTTTTGTTATACTTTGTTTTATGTTTTCTAAAAAAATTGTGATAAAACAAAGTATAATTTTTTTTTTTAAAACAGAAAAAAAAAATTAATTTTTTTTAAAAAAAAAGTTGACTTTTACTTTGATTATACAAAATTAAAAAAAAAGAAATTTTTTTTTTAATTTTAAATAAAAAAACAGTTGACTTTTACTTTGACTGTACAAATTTTAAAAAAAAAAAACAAAAAACTCATTTTTAAAAAGTTAACTTTTACTTTTAAATTTTTTTGTTTTAAAAAAAAACAATTGTTACATATTTTTTTGACTTTTTCAAAGTAAATTACTCATTTTGATATTTTTTTAAGTAGGTTACTCATAATAGCACAAAACAAAAAGTACATTACTCATTTATAGCTGTTGTCCAAACAAAAAAGCTACAGTTAAAAAAAATACATGCATCGCTATAAATTAGTTCCGTCGCAACATGCGGATATATTCCCACTCGTTTTTCAACAATTCAAGTTTAGATATATCAAATGTAATAAAGACGCACTTCATAAGAATTGGTAAAAAAAATTGAGATTTATATTAATTATCAAGTATCGCATTGGAGCACTTAATTAATCTTCTATCTTCTATTTAAATGAGTCCAACACATTACCAGAGAACGTAATGAGTCCAACTAGTAAAATGTTACTTCGTGGATCTATGTGGGATTAATAGCCGTGGAACCATATGCATTTACGAAAAATAAAACAAAATTATATGCACAACTTTTTGAGACGGGATACAATTATAAAAGTTTGAGATTTTTTAACAAAATTAATACTACTAGACAAAAATTCATGAGTGTCCCGAGACACTCCGCGTTTGTGTACCTGTTAACAGCTAAAAGTAGCAAAGAAGTGTCGAGGCATATACAATTGAAAGATATACGTGTCTGGTTTTCCAGATGATAATTGCCTTTCGAAAAAATTACTATTTGTGTAATCCACTACTACCTTTAATTATAATAATCCAATATTACATCAAAACCATAATCGAGTCTGCTTCAAAAGCATTCGTGTAAAAAGTTGCGGTCGCTATATTTTTGTAAGAAATTTTTCGGTACCCAAAAATGGAAAAATTGGTGCAGATGCTTGTCAATTATCATTGGTATTAGTTCGACGCAAGAGTTGAATTTCATATACATTATACTTTAAAAACTTATATCACTGAACATTTTTAAACCTTTTGCCTTACTATGGTGATCTAAACAAACAACGGATCGATTTATAAAATGAAGAAAGTATAAATTTCGAAAAATTCACTAACCCTGGAGATCCTTAACTCTTTTATGGAACTATCAAGCTTGGGAAAAACTGGGAAAAAATCAAAGAATTTATATCAATTATCTGGAAAGCATTACATACGATTTATTTAAAGTTGGTAATTAACACCTTCCCGACAACATATTATTCATCTCGATCTAATATGTGTTACACTATATCCGAGTATATGAAGTAATTAGATTTCACCTCGTGAATCTATGTGGGAATACAACTGCATCTATTTTTTTCTCAATTTAAGGTATCGATCTTTGTTTTTGTTGCAATGTTAGGCAATTAACATGTTTTTCGGTTACATTTCTAACGATCGTTATTTTTTTATTGCATCGTTAGTCCTTTATATGATTTTGTTAAAAAAAATATTTTCTAGATCTGACCCGTTCAAAACGACCCTCTATATCACATTTTCACGACTCGGGTTCTAAAGAGATTTTATGCGAAACGACGTTTCGGACAACTTTTTAGTTTTAACCGAGACCTGAATCTCAACAGAAAATGACCAAAATGCCCTTACGGGATTCTGCTGGAACTTATTATATTTTTAATAAAACGCAGAAATTTGACTTTCGGTTTTGACCCGCTATCATGCGATTTTAAAACTAACAAACCTCGCGGCAAAGTAAAATGTCATTCCGAACAACTTTCATGTTTCGCCGGAAGGCTATAACGGACTCGACAGTGCTCAAATCGGATGTTTTCAAATCTGCCAGCTTATTACATTTTTATACACATATTTTTATACACGTTTTTACACACATTTTTATCCACGTTTTAAAAAAAATGCATAAAAATGTGTCTGTAAAAACGTGTATAAAAATGTATGTATAAAATCGTGGATAAAAGCATGTAGAAAAACGTGTATAGAAATGTGTGTATAAAAACGTGTGTATAAAAATGTGCATAAAAATGTGTGTATAAAAACATGTATAAAACTATGTATCAAAACGTGTAAAAAATGTGTATAAAAACGTGTAAAAAATGTGTGTATAAAACGTGTAAAAAATGTGTATAAAAATGTAATAAGCTGGCAGATTTGAAAACGTCCGATTTGAGCACTGTCGAGTCCGTTATAGCCTTCCGGCGAAACATGAAAGTTGTTCGGAATGACATTTTACTTTGCCGCGAGGTTTGTTAGTTTTAAAATCGCATGATAGCGGGTCAAAACCGAAAGTCAAATTTCTGCGTTTTATTAAAAATATAATAAGTTCCAGCAGAATCCCGTAAGGGCATTTTGGTCATTTTCTGTTGAGATTCAGGTCTCGGTTAAAACTAAAAAGTTGTCCGAAACGTCGTTTCGCATAAAATCTCTTTAGAACCCGAGTCGTGAAAATGTGATATAGAGGGTCGTTTTGGACGGGTCAGATCTAGAAAATATTTTTTTTAACAAAATCATATAAAGGACTAACGATGCAATAATAAAATAACGATCGTTAGAAATGTAACCGAAAAACATGTTAATTGCCTAACATTGCAACAAAAACAAAGATCGATACCTTAAATTGAGAAAAAAAAAGATGAGTACCTTTAATTGACATTGAGCCTAAGATGGGTACCTTTTTATGCGATTTGCCCTAGAATTGATGCAAGTGAATATTTACCGACCACAATTACTATTTACCAGTTGATGTGTCAAGGGTACTCAATATTTGATGTTCAAAGGTAACTCAATTATACAAGCATAGATCAAAAAACTTAATCAGAAACCCCGATTCTTAATTAACTCTGCAACATACATGACATTGATTATCGATGTTACTTATCTAGAAACACTCAATATAAGCATGAGAGAAAATAACAAAACCCGATTGCTTAGATTACTGGAATATGATTTATCGATGTCTTCTTACATTAATCTATGGAGCAAGCATTTAGCCTCTTATGGAATAATGTAATATGAAATGATCATGCTACCATCCCTTTTCGGCACCCCAAAGTCGGTGTTGATGCTTGTTCAATCTTAACGGAACTAGTTCTACACAAGAGTTTAACATTATATTCATATATTGAAGTTATGCAGCCTCAAATATCTATAAAAAGGACAATCTCATATTACATTCAATACACGAAAAATAGCCTTTAGTGACAAAATGTGTGGTTTGAACAGACCTGCATGGGCACTTCGAAAGCTGTCCAAAGAGAGTCATAGACGATGTCAGAACATGGGCACTTCGAAAGTTGTCCAAAGAGAGTCATAGACGATGCCAGATCAATCTTTTATTGAAGAATTCAAAAGTGAAGCAACGCTGTAAGCGAGGTGTTTGGGTAAGCCTATTTATGGGGTTTATTGGCTTATCGCATCTTGGTAAAGCTATTAAGCCCCGCCCTTCAAAAAAAAAGAAGCTATTAAGCCCTTGTTGGTGTTTGGGTAAAGTTGGACAGTTTATTCTTATGGGCTTATGTTACATAAACAATATGCTCATTGTGTTAGTGGTTGATTTGGTGAAGTAGTGAGCGCTCATGCATAGCTGAGATAGTGGTGATGAACTTGGTCACCCCTACACACCGCTTTAGAGTGGACGTTTAATTAGGTGCTTGGTTTGAACCCGAGTCTGTATTCTCAGTGTGTAAAAATACGAATATTTATAATATTTTCAATATTTTACTTTTGTGTTTGTGTTAGTATAACATATATAGTTAAATGATGACTAGAGCAAAATATTTCACTTGTTAAAAGTATCATGTTATGTTACCGTGGAAAAATTTACGTGATAAAAAGATTATTCAGATATGTATAAAAACAAAGTTATTTAGCTATCGATGCTTATGTATAACATGGGATTGTAAATAAATTAAAAAGCTTTGGATGTTGCCTTGTGACTTGAAAATGTAGTCATGGTATTATTAAGTTACATATCCCATACACAATATAAGGTGTGTTAACTTTTTAATCAGCCTTTTTTATTTTTTTTGGAAAGGTTGTATATTAAAAAACGAAGAACCGCTAACAACAAACAAAACAAACGGCGACCACTTCGACAGCAAAAAGAAGCAGACCCACCCAACAAAACAAAGGAAAACCACACAAAAACAAAAGGAGCAAGAACAAAACCTGCTAAGCCCACAAAACAACCCAAGCAAACAGACCAAAGAAAATTCAAAAATCAGAAAAGACTAAGGAAGAACCAAACAGCAGCACCAACCAAGAACAAAACCCAACCAGCTGAAACCGATTAAGAGAATAGCTCGCAAGGCTTAGAAATCCAGTTATTCCAGTTAGCCGGCTTCGAAATTCTGAGACGAGCAGAAATCCATGTCTTAGACACTCTTTGAATAGCGGGAAAGACATCCTCCTCTATAATCTTCTCTAACGAATCACCAAAGGCAAAAACCACTCTATTCCGGCAATTCCAAATGACCGGCGATTTGGAAAACACCATTAAGGACCTTTCGAATATTCAAACACCCGCTGGAACCAATATTACCCATAGCGATATCAGCAATAGAAAAAGAAGGAAACGAGATAGGGGTGGCCAAACTCCACCAACTCTAAATTTTCCTCCAAAAAGGGATGACCCGCGGACAACGGATGAGACAATGATCAACCTGCTCAACTTCCGACTCACAAAAAGGGCAGATAGAGGAGGCCAAAGTGACACCACGGGAAGCAAGGTTGACACGAGTGGGAAGCCTATTTAGAGAGGCTCTCCAAACACAAATGTTGACTTTTTAATCAGCCTTAACGGGTTAAAGTTGTAGAGTAGTCGTAATATTTTTACATTCAAATACATGGTTGGCTCAACAAAATGTACCTAAAATCTAAGAGATACTAAAACTAGATCGTAATATTTGAGATAAAAGCACCGGTGGTCTAGTGGTAGAATAGTACTCTGCCACGGTACAGACCCCGGGTTTGATTCCCGGCTGGTGCATGATAAAATCTCGTGAGAGAATCTCACAACTGCTTCTTATTCTTATCGGTTTTTATACAACCTCATATTATTTTACTTTGTTAGACTCTTCTAATGCTTTTTGTAGATAACAAATTATCGTTTTTTATACACCACCAGATTATTTTACTTCGTTATTTACTCTTGTTAGACTCTTCTAATGCTTTTTGTAGATAACAAAAAATTGTTTTAGTTGCTACTAGAGTTATCTCCTCAGCCTACTAATGTGTCAACAATATTCTAACTTAATTGAGCACCAAAGTTTTGACTTCTCACAAACAAAATGTGTCGATGAGTTAGTAGTCATTTTTTATACAACCCCAGATTATTTTACTTCGTTATTTACTCTTGTTAGACTCTTCTAATGCTTTTTGTAGATAACAAAAAATTGTTTTAGTTGCTACTATAGAGTTGTCTCCTCAGCCTACTAATGTGTCAACAATATTCTAACTTAATTGAGCACCAAAGTTTTGACTTCTCACAAACAAAATGTGTCGATGAGTTAGTAGACGCATCCATGATGGTGACATATGCTAAAAAAGAACCGTAATCGTGGCTTATATAGGCATGGATCGTCAAGTCAAGTGGGACTTGTGCGGAGCATAGATTAATTTAAAGCATTGTTTGTGGCTCTCGAGTAGATGTTTAGATGCTTGGTTTGAACCCGAGCTTGTCTTCGCAGTATCTAAAAATAAAAAATTTAGCTGATAAAAGTTCTTTTAATTATGTCAAGTACATTGACTTTTAGATAATTACATTCTATCTGCTTTCATTGACTTTTAAAACGTTCAAGCTTGCAAGGTTTGAGCAATTTTAGAGCAGATTGGTAGTTACATTCTATCTGCGCTCATATTTTTTTATGGAATGACTGTCACAGTTACGTCTATAAGTTAAATCTTTGTTTATCAACCTTAAATGGTTATCATATTTCCTGTTTGTATGTAACTAAGTCCTGATTATACGCCACTTAGAGCCTAGAATCTAAAATCAAATTTACTCCAACCTTGTGCTTCCTATTCACGTGTGTTCCATTCGTTAATCACCCAGACACAATAAATTAGTTTTCGAAAGCCATTAACTAAATACTTTGAAGAGAATAACACTCCATCTTAAGGATATAACGCTATGATCGAGATGACGAATCTTAAAATCCATTGGTGAAGCTTTTGGCATCCTAGTCTTAGTCTTAATATCTGCCAACTACCATCCAACTTACATCAGATTACGCAGATCTCCCTCATAGACGAATCTATTAGGGAATAAATTGGCCTAAGCCTGGTTTGTGGGCTTGTGGTCCGCTCGGGTTTCTCGCTTGTAATCTCTATATATTGTGATGAATAATACAAAATATCCTACGGGGTTTTCAATGTCTAACATGGTATCAAGAGCGGGTTAGATCCTAGACCTAATCAAGCACCTTGAGCCGCTGCCTATACCCCGTCAAAACATCTCACAAAACCCGATCCATTGATCTGCCGGCATTAACCCAAAAGCCCCCATTCAATTGACAACCCCTAAACATCACGCCTCCATCTAAAGCAAACCCAAATCCTAACCCGAAAAATTAATCAGACCCAACCAATCCTTAAAACAAACCCTATAATATTCAGCCATCTAAATTCTCTGTTTTCAAGTTAGCTTTGTTGGCTTGCACAAAAAAAACAAAAATAACCGATGGCTAAGGCAGATCTGGTTATGGGGGATCAGGTGGTGGATTGTGTTCGGATCGTTCCGACGATTTCGGTGGATGCCGTTCAAGTGGTGGATTTTGTAGTAGAGGAGAAGACACAAACTTCTAATACTTTTGTTGGTGAGACGCAAAGTGTTGACCTCAAGTTATACTACCAATGTTGATTTGAGCGTATCATAATCTATTTTTAGTTTTATATTAAAAAAAAATTATAGTTGTTTGTTTTATTTTTTAAATCGTGCTAAGGTCACGTTCATGCTAAAGGTCGTGAGTTGTTAATCGTGCTTAAGTCCACTTCATGCTAAGGTCGTAGTTGGTTAAAACGCGCTAAAGGTCCCGTTCATGCTAAGGTTATTAGGCTTGTCCACTATTGACTTTCGAAGTCAATCTTCTTTAACTTTGACATTAAATTATTTTGTTTGTGTTATATAATATTTGATGAAAATTATACCAATGAAAATACATTCAAAATACAATCCATTCATATATTTTGCATCAAGTATTATATAACACAAACAAAATAATTTAATGTCAAAGTTAAAGAAGATTGACTTCGAAAGTCAATAGTGGACACTTATTTAGGGACGGAGGGAGTACAAAATATCCTACAAGGTTTTCAATGTCTAACAAAATCTACGACTAATAGTCTTAATTTATAAAACAGAATTTGATTTTGTAATGATATTTATTCAATCTAAACTGAATTAGTTCTACGCAAAAGTTGAGCATGCATAGATTAATTTGACAGTCATCTGTATTTTTAAGGCTATCTCACATATGCTCTTATTAGATTAACTTCCCTGCTTGACTCATTATAGATCAAAACCAGAACTTCACTTATTAGTATTTCATATGGATAATTAGGCATTGTACCAAAAACCATAGGCGAATCTAATTAACATGAAAATCTCATACTTGATATCAGTTCTGCTAAGAGCAGATACGAGAGAGACTGTCAATGTTAGGACTTAGGAGTGTGGCAATAAAGTAATGAAAATATAAAGTTCCACATCAAGTGCGAGCTCAATATAAAACTTACATTTAACCACAACATATTGGTTATCATAGCTCGCAGCTAAATCTGATTTTTAGCATCAACGCTTATATCAGTAAACAAAACGTGTGAGGCTCCATTAATGCATTATTCAAACACTCTGTTTGCAAGACATAGTAGCTGAATATTTTATGCCTCAACCAGTCATACATGCAAAATTGCTTCAATAGAGACCCAATGAGTAATGACAGAATTGCAGACAACCCGTTAGAGCTTCTGATCAGCTAATGAGATTAATTAACCCCCGAAACCATAAATTAAAATATCATACATCCCGACTTAAAAAAACATAAACAACACATAATAAAGGAGATCTAATCTATCTAACCAAACACCAGCTAATGAGATTAATTAACCACCGAAACCATAAAGAGTCCTGCCTTGCCGTTTAAGAGCGTAAACAACATCCATAGCAGTGACAGTTTTACGACGAGCGTGCTCAGTGTAAGTGACAGCATCACGGATGACATTCTCCAAAAAGATCTTCAAAACACCTCTGGTCTCTTCATAAATCAACCCACTTATCCTCTTCACTCCTCCACGTCTTGCTAATCTTCTGATTGCTGGCTTTGTGATCCCTTGAATGTTGTCTCTAAGAACCTTGCGATGTCGTTTGGCTCCTCCTTTGCCTAATCCCTTCCCTCCTTTCCCTCTTCCTGACATCTTTCTCAGACACTGAGTATTGTTTTATAAAAGTTGTTTGATTGTTGTTTGGATTTGTGATTTTGGATGTTGGGAAGTGGCTGTTTTTATAGTCCTTGAGTGAGTTTTTGTGTTTGTTTGAATGTGTTTTGATGCGTTGGATTAAAGGATTGGGGAAATGTTTTGGGCCGTTGGATTGCTATCTGTGTGAGGGTGAATGGGGTGTTTCTATTGGTTGATGTGGGTGAAGTAGCGGATTAGTGAAATTAAGTGACATGTGTCAATAAACTTTCATTTTGTAAACAGAAGATGTTGTTCATTTCATTTTCTACGCACCATAATTAGCAAAACTTTTGTTATACTGTAATACACTTTTTTTTCAAATCGCAAATAATAAAAAGTATCGTTTTAGAAATTTATATTGACTTGACAAGTAAATTCATACTCTATTCACATCTCGTAAAACTCATGTGATAAGTCAACAGTTTCTTTTACAAAGTAAAATTAATATTACTTCTCTTCGTTCACATAAATCTCTAAACCTCCAAAATGGACAACGTTTTAGAAATTTTACAAACTGCATTTTTTAATTTTCACCAATCAAATAGACCCGCTATAATCTAATCTCATTAGTTGAATATAAAATAAACACTTATAGATATCCTCAAATAACATTATCAACACTATTGAATAAATAAGTCCAACAAACCTTGAAAGCTAGCGCGGAATATAGATTCAAAGAAAACACACACGTGACCCCAAACGTAACATTGTATTAATTAACGAATGAGCAAAGAATAATGTATGCACACGTTATACCCTCGTACCAAACCTTTATTAAATCCCTAATAAAGTTATTACAACGAGAAAGAAGAATGAATAACTAGCATCTCTTCTCATCCCTATTTATAGAGATGAGGGGTAGAAAACTTTCCTAAATCAAATAGGAAACATCCTAGTTATAATCTATTCCTAATCTAAATTGCAATGTACACTTAACCCCCTAACATATGTTAAGTTTACTCCTAATATCCTACAATTTTCACCTTAGGAGTAACACTTAAATATAACCGATACTCAGCATCTTCATCCAATGTTGGAACCTCGAACTGGGGACCGTCTTGTACTTTAGTAATTTCCTTAGATTAGCTTTCATAGACTCCTTTCTTCTTTTCAGCAATATTACCCTATGCACCCTTTTGACCAGGTACTCCGGTTACCGTAATGTTTGCCCCCACCTTTATACCAAGGTGTACCTTTTTCGCTCCTTTACCAAGCAGTCCGTGTTTGTCTTATCTTCAGGTTGCTTGTCCTCCAACCATCTTTGAGCCACTGCAATATCATCGTTACTAACCTGAAAAACCTCAGCTTCACGATCCCTGCAGTTCCACCTCAAACCAAACACGTTTTTTTTATCTTGTACTCTATGGAATCCTGTTTCAACACCAGGACCAAGTTATTTGAACCCAACTTGTTTGTGACCAAGTTGTTTGAACCCAACTTGTTTTGAACTTCCATGCTTTTGTACAATATTCCCATCGAGCTTTTCGATGTTTAACCTAGTATTCATACTAGTCATTCTTCTTTAACCTTGCTACAAACCTTGTCAAGTTGCTTTTTAACCAACTTTACCGACAAGTCTCACAAGCCATGTGTTAACCCCACTTTCTTGTAAGCATTGATCTACTAACATTTAGAATACCCTAAAGCTTCGATCTTTCCACCTCATGTCTACAACCTTGATATACCTTATACTCTAAGTAATCACTTTTCTTAAATCCTGAGACAAAGCTAAACCTTACTTGTATTCCAAGAACCACCAAGACTTAGAATACCAAGAAACCCGCAGACACCTTTAAGTCGACCTAGCTTCAAGAAACCAAACGTAACTTGCTCTGAATACACTTGTTGAATAAAAAAGACCCAAATCAAACTTGAAAGCTAGCGCGAAATATAGACTCAAAGAAAACACACACGTGACCCCAAACGTTACATTGTATTAATTAACGAATGAGCAAAGAAGAATGTATGCACACGTTATACCCTCGTACCAAACCTTTATTAAATCCCTAATAAAGCTATTACAACGAGGAAGAAGAATGAATAACTAGCATCCCCCCTCATCCCTATTTATAGAGATGAGGGGGTAGAAAACTTTCCTAAATCAAATAGGAAACATCCTAGTTATAATCTATTCTTAATCTAAATTACATAGCACACTTAACCCCTAACTTATGTTAAGTTTACTCCTAATATCCTACAAACACTTATTATGAGTTTTTGTTTAGTTTCATGTCATCAAGTCTGCCTCATCAAGTGAATATGAGCCTATCATGTATCTAAGCTTACATACAAAATCATTTAATGTGACTAAAAATTATGACATTTTTATAATTATTTTTTCAACATTTGAATAGTGGAATAAATATATGCGTAGTGAAACACTTTTTAATGGTGAATCAAATCAAACCATTTTTGAATCTAAAATTAATTATTTAATTAATAGAAACACCCAACAATATGATGTATAAAAAACATGTATCAAAATGAATCCAACTTTAGTAATATTATGATGAAATCAAAAGAAAACACTAATATTGTGAAATACATGATGCAAATGAGGTAAATTTGATGTTTTTCTTGTTAAAATGATGTAATTTTTGAAAATTTCACATGTAAACTTAGATGCATTACAGCCTCATATTCACTTCCCTCCTACTGTTATTATTTTACACATACCATGCTGTAATTGTGAAAATTTTGAGAGTGAAAATATTGTTTTTCATAAACTTTGACACAATCAATTATTAACTCGAGTTGTCTAAATAGTATTAGTTACGTGCTTCTTAGTGAGTGTTTCATAACGATATGATAAGTGCTCAAAGTTGAGTTACTGTGAATGAAAAATCAAGTCTCAAAGTAGGGTGTTTATAATGGAACTAAAAGAAAAAGATTAGAGTAAATTGCATAAATCGTCCTTAATGTTTTGTCAAATTGCATGTTTTGTCCCAAACGTTATGAAAGTGCAAGGATCGTCCCTGTGAGGAAACATTTGGTGCAAGTATCATCCTCGCAGGGACGATACTTGAACCAAAGGATTCCTCAAAAGTTTTCCTACAGGGACGATACTTGCACCAAAGGTTTCCCACAAGGACGATCCTTGCACTTTCGTAATGTAACACCCTCAAATCTGAGTATGCAGCGGAATGTTGAATATCCGAGGCGTTACATTATTGGGTCAATAGCACAAGATCTGAGAACGACTACTAAACGTGTCGTTTGAAAAAGATACATTGGATTAACAAAATACTTGTTTGTTACATAAGCTCGTTATCGGATTCAAATAGTTCAAACAATAATAGATAAAGATTCCGTTGTAACAATTGTCCCCAAAGTGTAATAAAGACCCAAATCTCAAGTAGTTGACTCTTAAATTTTTGACTCCAATGTATCATTGCTCACTCGTGCCATATTGACCTGTGAAAAACCATGCTTATTAAAACGTCAAAAATAATGTTGGTGAATTCATAGGTTTTTTGTAAATCAATTGTAGGACCGCAAGATTTCCCTAGTGCATGATTTAAGCAAGCAAATGCAAACATCATAAAAAGTAATTACGTTTCCAAGCTCATGACACGAAGCTCGAAATGTTGAATGCAAATATTAAGTTTGCCAACAGGTATGTCCGTGAATGATGTGCGAACCTGCCCGACAACATCCAGATTCGACATGGTATTGCGTTCGTTCCCTGTGATACTAGTCACCCGAAACGGGGATTGTCAATTCCCTAATAGATCTTTCCATAACATTCGCGCCATACACAATGTAATTCTCAATCACATCTATGCAATTAACAGTTCATGATCAGGGAATAATGGGTTATGGTACTTAGCAAAAACACGTAATCATGGTATTAAAATGTACACTTACGGTCCAGTTTGTTATAAACAAAGCATGTTATCACCCCAAGGATGTAAATCATTTAAATAATTGTAAAGCATGGGGCTATGAACTCACCTTAGCCGGTAGTTCTCTGAATGATAACAAATATCCAAGTAAGCAGTGGATCACACCGTTAAGTACCTAAGTAAGTACGGTCAAGTCTTAGTTTACACATTTAAGCTAACGACTCATTGTATAAACTAAATCCCATTTAAGTTTATATATACCGTGATCACTTGTGTGGTGACGCACAAGATTATTGTATTTATACTTTCGATGGTTCTCGAGAAACGTGAAATCATTATTAATAAATATACGTTATTTATTAACTTGTTATTAAACCCGTTCGATGTCCGAATATCTTAATGTTCGACCGACGTGTTAAGTGTTTTATTTATTCCCTTTTTGTTTCACAAATGTACCCGTAGGTTTTTAGTTGTTACCTTTTAGTCCTTAGGTTTATAAATATATACTTTTATATTTTAAACCTTTTAGTTTCGGAAATGACGTAATTAGTCCCTTAAGTTTACAAAAAGATAGTTTAGGTTTTTATAGTTACACTTTCATCCCTAAGTTTCACAATGTTTCAAAAACGGTCCCCGGGAGTTATTGCATTTTGAAAATGACAATTCCAAACCCTTAGGTTTCGGAAATTTCAGTTTTAGTCCCCCGACTTTGTAAAAATCGCATTTTCAACCCAATCAAATCCCGACAAGTGGCATTTGGCCTTATTTAGTCCAAATAAGCCAATCAAGCCATTTCGGCTTATAAATAAGCTATTCGTGCTTATTATTGACTTAACGGGCCTTATTGGGCCCGTTAAGGTCCGTTTAACTTATCAAAGGTCCAATATGATTTAAATAGGTCCGAAAGCCTTAAATAAGCTCATACGGGGCTGTTAAGCTTAAAATAAGCTCGGTGAGCTTATTGAAGCTTATTTCGAGCTTATTGGGCTTACGGGCCCAATAGCTCAACCCGAATAGAACCTTATGGGTTCCTTAAGCATTTTAGCTTATTTTCTACCCTATTTAAGCCCAATACTTCTGTTTTATTTTCTAGCTTATTTACAATAAGCTAATAAGCTTCTGATTGGGCCGGTTTGGGCCTGTTGAGGCCCGATAAGGGTTCAAAGGCGTTCCGTTGAGTCCATTGAGGTCCATTAAGTACCTTTATGTCCATTAGGCTTATTTAGTCCTCATAAGATCATCAATAAGCCACTCGAGCTTATTGTGAGCTTATTTGTTCATTTAGGGCCCGTTAATGGGCTAGGAGGCCCGTTACGGGTTCGTTTGGTTTTAAAGAGATACGAAGGGTTCATATTAAGCTTATTAAGTCGGGTAAGCACAAGAATAAGCTGTTTATGCTTATTCTGGCTTATGGGCTCGCATGGGGCTCGCGTTGGGCTCGCGTTGGGCTCGATGGAAACCCGATAGGGGTTCTAATGGTTCGGGCTTTCTCCTTTAAGGTCCACTAACTCATCTTAGGCTCGTAAATATCTTATAAGTCTTTTAAGCTCGTGAATAAGCCGTCCCAGCTTATTCGTGGCTTATGGGCCTTGTGGGCTCACGAAGGTGGGTTGCGAAGTCCTAGTGAGGCCCGCATGGTTTTATTAGCGTGATATATGGTCTCGTCGAATTGTCTAGCACCAAACAAGAGTGCCTAGCATTTTCTAGTCGTGACCCGCGACATGCAAACGTTCATTAACGTCGAGTACATGTTCCCACACCCTCATGTCGTGATTACAACCATAGTTTACGTATAGTTTCACTATAAATTTGCGAACACGGCTTATTACCCATGTCGTGGTCCATTTTTACATATCATGGTTATTGTTCGCATTATCTTTTACGTTTCTAACATCGTGCAAGTTATTAAACGAATACAATGTGCTCATAGCATGTTCATTTTATGTTTATCATGTGTGCTTTCCCGTTAGTATGTCGTATGCACATACGCTTGACCTCTAAGCTAGATCACAATAAATGAACACGTAAAATACTAAGGAAGGGAGTTGTGTGCAACTTACAAAGGTCCTATAGCTCGAGAGATTGAGGAGTGGACGTGTAAATCGCTAACCGTAGCGCGTTTTCTTCCTTGTGGATGTTTGTTGGCGGTTTGAGACCCGAACACAAGAGAGAATGAATGTTTAAGTGTTTGTAAGTTTAAGAAAGGTTTAAGTGTATGTGTAAGAGTATATTTATAGGAGATAAGCTAGTTACATTCTCTTAGTTCTAAGCCTAACCAAACCGTGCCCTTAGGAAGTGGTTTTTGTAAAGTTTTAGTTAGCCACACATAGTATTTAGCTAAACCACTAAGTACATGCATTAATGAGCTAAAGATGTACAAGATTTTACTTAGCTAGGAAATCTTATAGGTTTGTGACTTGATCCTTGGTTGTCCGCGGCATCAAGAGAGGAAAAGGAGAGAAGTGGGTATTATCTCTTAGATAATTAACTAGTAGGAGACATTAGGACTCTACATTAATTAACTCTTGTATGTACTAGTACTTTTAAGATTCATTAGGGAGATTTGCTAGTAAATAAATCACCAAGGACGATTTTTATGCAAGTTTACTTGCCCACATTCGGCATTAAAGGGATATAAACACAAGACTTGATTAAATTTTGTGTTTAGGCTTTTAAAGTGGGTATTGGTTTGAGTCTAGGTAAGTCTAGGTATTTCCGGGGTGCGTCCAAATGTATTTTATCGCGAAACGTAACCCTTTTACGTGACCAATAAAAATAAAATACGCAAAGTACATAATTATTCTCAAAATAATTATTCCTTACTTGGTTGATGTAAACCTTAATTTATTTGGTGACCGTTTACATTCATTGATTATTTCTAGTCTACGCGGTTTAGCTTTAAAAGTAAACATTAAAAGTAAACGCGTATCGGACTAAAATAAATAGTGATCATTAATATAGTCGTACAATGACACGAAAATGAGAAATGTTACAGTCTCCACCCGTTAAAAGAGCTTTGTCCTCAAAGCTTAAGACCTTGTAGTAGATGACGAAGCCCGGTTTGTGAAGAGTTGTGGGTATTTTTGTTTGAACGAATCTTCACGTTCCCAGGTGAACTCAGGGCCCCGCCTAGAGTTCCAGCGAACCTTAACCAGTGGTATCCGGCTCCGCTTCAATCGTTTGATCTCCCGTTCCATGATTTCAACGGGCTCTTCCACAAACTGGAGCTTATCGTCAACATGAATTCCTTCTAACGGCATGACTAATGGTTCATCGGCATAACATTTCTTCAGATTTGATACATGGAAAGTGTGGTGAACTCTGCTCAACTCTTGAGGAAGTTCCAGCCTGTAGGCAACCTTTCCAACTTTTGCTAATACTTTGAAAGGTCCGACGTACCTCGGGTTCAGCTTGCCCCGCTTACCGAACCGTACGACTCCTTTCCAACATCAAAAATGGCCAGACAAATTATCCAAGTTTCTAATCATACTTTCAAAAATATATTTTGAAAAGTTAAACTTCTGATTTGTAGCCAAACAGATAATTGCAGATGCCATAGTACTACTAAACTCATTTCATGCAGTAGTCTTTGAACTTAGACATTGTAGAATAGTATGAATCAGAAATTTCTATTATGGGAAAAAGAATGGCTTATAAAAAGTTAGCTTTTGTGAAATTTTCTCATACCCTATCAGTGTAAGTTGTTCAAAGAAGGTAGATGTTAGCCTTAATTTTATTAAGTCAAACAAGAAAGTTATCGGTCTTATAAAGTCAAATAGGTCTTGTAATGTAATAGGTTAGTCGGGTATTAACGGGCTTGGATTGTAATCTAATATTGTCTATGTTTCGGGTTCAAAGCCCAAGTTAAGCAAAGCCCGACCCATTAAGAAAGCCCAAGTGACAAGTAATAGGCCAAGGGTATAAAAGAAACCCTCTCCACACATGGAGAGGGTGTTGGTTACATTTTCTTCATTTGTTGTATGTGTAACTCACCAAACTCTCTCTTCTAATCTAATATTCTACCATTCAATTTCCATCTATTTTCCTTCTTAAATTAAATTCTGTGACTTATTAAGCTTATTTGGGTTTGCATTATCAAGTTGGTATAATTATTAGTGGGATAACAGTGGTATCAATCGCCAAGGGGTGTTTTTATGTTTGATTTGTTGGTTACAAGATCAAACCGAGGCTTATTGTACTAGAAAAGACAAGATATATTTTAGTTTTTTGGGTTTGGTTTGGTTAAGCATTGTCCTCTTCTTGCTCTAACGCCACATCCACAACTTATCTAGTACCATCTCGATGTGTTAAGATAACATTAGGTAACTATTAAGCTTATTCTATTCGCTTATTTGATGTCTAAGTGTAAGTAAGGTCCCGTTTCTTCTGAAGATTCACAAGAAAAGACCATGTACTTTTGTGATAAAGAAGCTCTACATGCTTAGTTTTTGAAGTTGGCCAAGCAGTATGTGATAAGCTTATTTTGTTTTTTGAGCTTATTCGAATGTTCCTTCATTTTTTTCTATCTAGCGAGTTGTCTAACTCAATAGGTAGCGAGTTTGTGTGTTTGTTATAGGTGAAACAGGACAAAAAGTATGAAAGTGATGGATTGTACTATCGAAAGTGACATTTTTGAATCCAGCGAGTTAATCTGGCGAATTAAGCAGAAAAGCAGCGAGTTACAAGAACGTTCAGTGAGTTAAGGTAGTGACTTACAGGAATTTGCAGCGAGTTAAAGCAGCGACTTACAGGAATTTATAGCGAGTTAAAGCAGCGACTTACAACAACTTTCAGCGAGTTAAAGCAGCGACTTACAGGAACTTTCAACGAGTTAAAGCAGAGAGTTACAGGTACATAGAAGACAAAATTTCTAAAGTCAAAGTCAACCGTTATGTTGCCAAAATCTTCTCAATCTAGCGAGTTATCACAGATCCAGCGAGTTGTCATTGAAATCAGTTATTTATCAACTACTTGAAATCTTTGCATTTCTCAAACCTTGTTTTATTGACTTTGGACTTTGGACTTTAACTCAACGTACTCTGTAGACTTAAAACGTTAATTAATTAATCAAACATCAAACCTCAAATGCAAATCAACTCTACTTTTACAGTTTAACTATTGATTTTTTAAAATCCTGACAAGTCATTTTTCTTCTCGGTTTTAATCATAGCGTTGTAAAATCCAGTGGAAGTTATTTGACTTCATTCAAACCATAATACAATCAACACTTCATAACACGTAAGATCCAATATCCATTCACAACATCAAAATGTCAAATATAAATACCAATTTGCAAACTCAAACATCCAATACTCTACACAATACTATTATGGAAGCAAGAGCCAAAGATCGTCCACCAATGTTAGCACCTGGTAATTACGTTCAGTGGAAATCCAGAATCAAGAGATACATTGACACCAAATCAAACAATGAACTCATCCACTATTGTCTCCAGAATCCACCATACAAGTTCAAATGGACTGAGAAGACCGTTCCAGTTGCTGAAGGTAGTTCTGAAACAACTATAGAATGGTATATGGAGAACTATAAGAATGTTTCACAAGACATACGAGATCAACTGAATGCC
>BQNB010117107.1:0-21236 GCA_026074375.1 Tanacetum coccineum
ATGGAAATAAAACTAAAGGCAACAACGCTCAAGATGGGGGGCGGAAACAACACTTACCAAGGCTTCATCTGTATCTTCTTCAGCATAATCCTCAACGGAGAGAGGGGTCGCGGAAATACTAGCTTCACCCACCCAAGTCTGGGAAGACAGAGGCGTAGAGACTATCTCCATCATCAGTTGACGAAGAGTCGCGACATGCTTCTTGGACCCCTCAGCACGAGCGTGCACATTCATCAATGCAAAAGATAGGGAGGTCTCCCCGACGGCCGTTTTATCACCGGCATGATGAATGGGAATAGCAAGCTGCTCAAGGCATGGTTGTAAGGAAGCAGCATCCGAAAGTTCAGCGAGGGGTCCGTCCAGAAGAAAGCAATTAAGAACTTCATCCATCCTGGCATTTTTTTATTTCAACAGATCCACCAAGGGGAAGTATGCATCTTCAAGGGCCTTAACCGCGTTAACATAATCTACGCTAGCAACCTCCGGGTTATAAGCATCAACTATGAAAAGACTCCTCCCGGCAACCCCATGCTCATAACCAGCCTCTAAACCTTCTTGCATGCCAAAATCAATGGCCCGGCCCAAAGCATGACCAAGAATGCCCTGGTACTCTGAAGATTTTAAGCACTTAAGGAGAGCAAGTTGTATTCCATACGTCAGGAGCCACCTCCTTCCGGCCAAAAGAGTCAAGTAGGTGGGATAAAATTCCCCCTCCAAACGGCCAAAGACATCCATCACGTGTGCCTCAAGCTCGGCCACACGGTTGTACAGTTCCTGAGCCTGCTCTTCCTGCTGAATTTCCATTTTCTCCTTGAAATCCTTAAAACCAACATGCAGAGAAGAAACCTGCAAAACAAGAACGCTTGTAAATATATATATACGTATACATGCGGAATAAAAGATGCGGACATACCTCAGAAGCAAGCCTATCACGCTCAGACGCCAACGAAGTTATCTTAGTCCCGTCCTCGGTACAGGCCACCTGGGCATCATTAAGGGCGGACTCAAGATGAGTGGCACGGGAGTCAAGCAAGGAGATGTCATGATCTTTCTGAGTAATGGTGACCTTAAGAGCTGACACCTCCGCAGTCAAAGCAGGCTTCTCCCCAGATAGTAAAGAAACTTGGTCACGAAGACTGACAACCTCCGCGGTTTCAGCCTCCTTTTCTGTCAACTGAGACTTCAACCTAAGGATCTCCGAGTCTTTCTTCTCCAACAACTTACCACGTGCAGCATACTTAGCATTGAGTTTTTCCTTAAGCTCCAACTCATGCTCTACACGGGACCTCACCTCCGACCCAAGGCATATTTGCCATGCCGCCCCTACATTAAACTCCGTATATAATTGATCACAGTCCATGGAACGGAGAGCAGAGAAGAAGGCGAGGGGAGCAACGCGGTCCATCAGGGTACGGCAGAAAAAGCCATCGTCCAACAATGAATCATTAGTAATGTTCCACCTAGGAACCTACCAACGCTTCGCCTCAGAAGGATCTAGAGTAGCGAGCTCATAGAAAGAATCATCAGACCCTTCCGACTCCTTAAGCTGGGAAGGACCAGCTAGATCCGGATTAACATCCCCGGCGAGCTTGGCCTTGGTGGAGGTTGTGGTGGCAGAGGCAGTATCTACCGGAGCACTCAAAGTGCTAGAGCTGTAAGGATAAACAAAAGATCAACGATTAGGAAAAGGTGCGGAAATTCAGAAACTACTTAAGGATGCGTATACATACCTCCCCACAGTAGTGCGGATCTGGAGGCTCGCTTGGCAGATAAATCCATAAAACTTTCACTTTCTTAAGGTGGAGCAACAGAGGAAGTAGCAGACTGTTCCCGGCCCAACAAACGAGAGCCTGCCGGCATAATCTGCTCCAAACCAGCAAGGGTTTTACCTCCGGTACCGGAAGCAAGGGAAGGGTGATCCGTCCTCAACCTCTTAGCAGGGAGAACGTCGCTCTGCTTTGTCAGTCTTTTCTTCTTAATCTTTTTAGGTTGCTCCGTAACAACCTCCTCATCACTCTGCCTCACCATGGCCGTACCCTCACCCGGGTCCGCTAACTCCAGATAAGCATCCTCTTCAGCAACACTTTCCTGCCCTCTTTCAGTCGGAGCAGGGATCTCCGTGGCCGCAACAGAACCACTACCCCCAGCTGCAGGAATCACCAGGGGCATGAAGCAATGTCGGGTACTCTCTAGCAATGTCACCTGATCATCTCCCTTCTGAACCTCCACCGCCCGGACCTTCCGAGGGTCAGCAGTCTTGATAAAATCCAACAAGCCCATATCTGCAAAATAAACATCAAGTAATCAGGCTTTATAATATAAAAGTACCACTACTAAAAGGAAATAACACCCACCCGTTCCGTCAGGACGCTCAAAAGCCGGATAAGAATTGTCGTCAAAAGGATAGTACGGGCTCAAACCCACAAGGCATAAGAAGCACTCCGGATACCGGCGGAAAGGAGCCTTATGGCTTTCAAGAAGTTTAACGGTTTGCTCTTGACGAGCAGTAAGATGGGGAGCCGAGTCCTTTTCTAGGACACATCCCGTATATAAAGGGACGGAAATGGGAAATACGCAAGAGTCAACCCAGAAAAAGTGGTCCGCCCAATTTTTTATGGAATCCGGGGGTTTTGGAAAACAAGACGGAGCTGAAGTAGAACGTTTAGCAAAGGAAAACAACCCGTCACTATACGTACGGGTGTAGAAAGCACGGAACACGGTCACTGAGGGGGAAAGGTCGAGTACGCGCGTCAGAACTTCAAAATGGGACACCCGGGCCGCGCCAAAAGGCGATAATTGAGAAATATGCACACGGAAGTATTTAAGGACGGCCATAAAAAACTTTGTAAACGGGATCCTATAGCCACAAACATCAAAGAGCCTACTATATACACCTACTTTGCCGACTGGAAATTGGGTAATGGTTTTATCACGCCCTGGAGCAGTGGGGTGCACCTCAGCCTGAATATAAAAGTTATCACAAAAGCTATCTACCATTTCTTGGGTCATAATAGAATATTTAGCAGCAAAGTTAGCCATTTGGGAGGTTAAATGAGGAAAAATGCAAACCTAAAGTCCGAAGAACCTTAGGAAAAAGAAGAAAATGAGGTGCGGACGTATGATAAAGATGAAAAGCTCGAAGAAATCAACAACAGTGGAAAGTACAGTTGTGGAAAAGGAAACAGTAAAAATAGGAGGGGGCATTTATACCCTTGGTGTATTTATATCTACCCACAGCCAAATGATGCCACGTGGAACCCACTTGTATGATCAACGATCGAATTTCGCTTAGGAAACAGTTAAAACAGCTGTAAATACGTCACATTAGTCAGGAAATAAAAGGACAACATCGGTCCACGTCACCTAAATGTCACCAACTTGATGAGGAAGCTTTGCGAAAAAGATACGTGATCACGGAATGCGGCAAACCATTAGCAATAAAACCGAAGTCTAGCACTGATCACCGCACGCAGGACATAGTCCGCAGGCAATATCATACTAGACTGGGGGGACTTGATGACGTATAGTAGGCATACCAAGCCTCCGGGCTTGGGCCACACTATCACTTGGGCTTCTGGGCCCAACTTAGCAGTCATGGGCCGAAACTAAACCCAATCCTGCATTGGTCACGGCCCGGACACAGCAAAACGGACGCGGACCTAACTATAGGATACTTCCGTCCACGGAAAGCACACGCGTCCGTACACACGGTTATTACGGAACCTTGCCCGACAAGGGACCCACTCTGGCCACTAACTAAACAAACGAAATATTAGGAAACCCTAATATTTCGTTCGCTTATAAAAAGGGACCTTCTGACACAATGAACAGTACGATTTTCTCACTCTACATACACATACTTTCTCTCTCTACATGTTTACTTACTTTCACGCCGGAGTCTAACCGTGGGGTCCGTCCCCACGGTAAGGCTAACGGTTTATTTGATTGTGCAGGAAATCATCACTTCTCTTGCTCTAGTACAAGATCTAATGCTCAAATCATTCGGGAACTCGACCCGACGTATAATTTGAGTCCTATTCTAAACCCTACACTTATTTTGTACTAACAAGTGGTGCCATCTGTGGGACCATTTATAATGTGTGACCCATTAAAAATTAAGATAAGGATGACCATCCATCTTATTTTAAGAAACCACATCATAAAGTGATATGTGTCACATTTTGATTTAAAAATCACCTCTATTTTTAAATTGAAATATCTTTTTATCAATTTAATTTTATTATGATCTAATTTAACCATATTTTTTAAAATTTTGTGCTCTTTAATTCAACATCCATTTTGATATATTTTTATATTTGTTTTGTTTTTTACATTTTTAGTGAGTTTATTTTATGTTGATTTATATTTTTTACAACTTTAACCTAAATTAAATATAAACTGATTACGTTAAAAACTATATGCTTTCGGATGAGAGTGTTGTCTTTTTACATGCGAGAATGATTATGTTAATATGGTGTTGCGGGAAAGCTACGGGAAACCCAAACGAACACATACATTCAAAGTGTTGTGAAACGAATTTATTAAGTGGGTAGGAAATTGTGTAAAGAGTTCAGTTAGTAAAATTTTTATTGTCGCCGCTATGCGCAGGTAACCAACTAGTGTGATATCGTAATTAATTTATACTATTATATAAAACATTTACAATGCGAGTCTTATCAAAAATTAAGATAAAGATGTGCAATTTTGACCATCCATCTTATTTTAGAAAATCATATTATAGAGTGACATGTGTCACTTCTTAATTAAAAACTCACTTTTATTTTCAATTTGTCATATCTTTTTGTATATTTATTTTTTTATGATTTAATTTCACCGTATTTTTTAAAATTTCGTAATCTTTAATTCAACATTCATTTTTATATATTTTTATAAATTTTTAGCTTTTCAAATTTTTAGTGGGTTTATTTTGAGTTTTTTAACAACTTTAACTTTAATTTGAATACAAACTTGATTCGTAAAAGATATATACTTTTGGAGACAATGTTTGATAGGTAAGAGAGTGTGTGAGTCTTTATACAAGCGAGAATGATGTTAATATGATGTTGCGGGAAAGCTACGAAAACCCAAACAAACGAATTCTCTAAGTGGGTAGGGAATTGCAGAGCGAGTTGGGTTAACAATTTTTATCGTTGCCGCTATGCGCGGGTGACCAACTAGTTATTTCGAATAAGGCGAGATATACCAGCTTCTAAAAGGTCGGACCAACTCAAAGTCAAAACGATTCCATACCAACTCCTCGTGATCATGACATTAGATATAGATAGCTTATTTTACTTATAATGATATTCGTGTAATTTCAAAGATATTACCAAGTGGACTTATACAAATGGCGTTTCTTTTAAAAGAGATACCTTATATTAAAAATGATTTTTTTGTTGCATGAGCCTTTTTGTGTAATAGTGCTATGTGTGATTGCAGAATCAATAATAAAAGACAATTGGAAAAGAGAAGTTGGGGTGGCAAACCTGGATCTCTAACGCAGTTTGAGATAAAGTCGTAATTAGAGTCCGTGATACGAACCTATCCCATACTAGGCTCGTATCGGTTCATAAGTCAAGTGTAGAACTCACTCAAAAAGCTAGCTTGTTTGAGGAGGGGACACCTAGACTTTATAAACCATCAACCAATCTCATACTTGGCCGATGTGGGATCATAACAGTCCGAGTCCTGTATTTGAAAAACTACAAAGAATATCTACCAAGTACTTCCAATAATTCATTTGGAATATAAAGTGTTTTATAAAAATTTCTACTTAAAAAAAGAGCTTAACACTGATATCATTTTCATGTACGGATTGTCCACTCATTAGACAGCTGGGAACGGTCGTGTCATTGGGCTTGTGTCGTTGGCAAAAATAGCCAAAAAGTGATTTCACGTCAGCAAAAACCACAACAGCATCAGAAATCCTTTTGCACCACATTTTGTGCGGTATCCGTTGGCTATAGAAAATGTGGTGCCGTTGGTACACATACCCCACTAAATCACAAAAAGACAAAAAAAAATAATTTTTATTTGCCAACGGCGTGGCTGGTTGCAACGGCGCCAGACCCAACAGCACGAGGTCCGGAACGGTGCGCCGTTGGGTTTTCTCACGCCGTTGAACGGCGCTAGCCTTTGGCACCACCGTTCCTCCCACTCATAGTATATATATAATACTAGTTTCGAGGCCCGCCCGTTAGGCGGAGAGCTTTAAGGTATCGTTGGAAGAAACAATTATATTTTGATAGTTGTTCGTTATTGATATGGAACACAATAGCTCATAGATAGGCATAGTCGTCAAGTAAAGAGTATAAGCATAGAACATATAAAGGAAACTAACAAAAGAATGGCCGACAGACAATCATTTTACAAACCAATTGAGCTATCGTGTTCCATATCACCATATTTTATGTACTACCATATCACCATATTTTAAGAATCATTGTAAAAATCATTAGTTGTATCATGTTCCATATGGGCTATCGTGTTCCAAGAGTATCACCCAACAAATTGAGTACACCATGGAACACGATAACTAAAATTTCGACGGGCGAAAGAACCAATTGATATGAAAATTAGCGGAAGACAAAATATTAACATGATCGTCTTCGATCAACTAGTTTATCAACAAAAGGCCTATTAAGTAGAACCAATTTGATACTTGTTCGTTATATTTTAGTTGTTCCAACTACTAAGTGGATGCTAAGAGTATGTCATGCTCTAACTACTAAGTGAATGATAAGCTTAACAACATATGGTGTGATCCTTTTTTTAGAACTGCATTTGTCGTTCAAATAATAAAAGATCTTGTCCTTTGAATACACATTTATGGAAGCTATCATTCCATTTGACTTCTTACTTTTTGATCACTTTTGACTCAGCATAAGTTTAATGACTTGGAAGTTATAGTTGCCATTGCTAGAAGTCAACCGGAATGCAATAAAATATTGATATGATTACAAAAGAGCAAATATAACATTGAGCAATTCTTTAACATGATAAAAAAAATGTAGCGAAGGTTTAGTCTACATTTTTGAATCTGTAGCTGTCCTAAAGCCATGAAATACAAGAGGAATATTCAAGAATCTAGGAACTTCAAGTCTTGCCAGAACTGCATTTGTCTCTCTAATCTTCTTGGCGTCCAAAATCACTAATAACACCTCTGTTCTCATACTGCATACTTCAAATAAGTTGTCATTTTGATATCTTTTTGTCCCTCAAAATTAGATTAGTATATTTGGAGTAGAAAAAAAGCTCCAGAACTAACTGGTAGTCAAACTACAGGTTGAACTATATACTTCTGAATTTGATCAGCTAATTGGTAGTCAAACTACATAGGTATCAACCTATTTTTTTATTTTAAAGCTTTCTACAACAAATAAATTAGTCACATTTGATTGTAATGAAAAAAGGTTCATCAAAAAAATATGAGATCAATGTCTTCAAACAAAATAAAAGCAGGATCCAGGTAGATATAAGGCATTTGGGTACGAATTTACCCATTAGCATGTTTTGTTTGAAACCTGGCTCATTAGCACTAAATTTTTACTAAAAAAACCCATATCTCATAGAAGTGTTTATGCGTCACCCCGAAAATGAATTGTCCATTTAGACTGTATCGACCCAAACCACCCAAGGATTGTCCAAGTTTTCACCTCTACGTGTGACAAAAAATGGATTACCTTTGCAGTGGAGCATCAATCTGCTCCATTGACGTCCATGAACGTAACTGGTAGTCAAGATGGTTCTGAACTGATCATCTCCCCCGTTCCAGATTTTCCGGTGATTAGAATAATAAATGAGAAGTCAAAGTCATAAACAGCTGAACTTCGATTTGTTTAGTAGCATTCGATTTGCTTAGTAGCATTTGTAAGAAATTTTAGTTGTTGTGTATCTACTATCACTGTCTACCCTCAAATTAGCCCAAATCATAAATATAAACAACTCCAAATGATTCTACGATTTAGCTTATGTTTTTTCATTCATACATTCAGTTTTCCAATTTCCATATTCCTTTACCTACATGCAACATCAAATAAAAATGACATATACTTGTTTTTAGGAAGATAAAACATTACCAACATACTTACAAGAAATAAGTCTTTCATAAAAGAAAATTAGCATAGAAACATTTTTTCAATTAGACTTTCAAAATGGAGATAATCATCATGATTTAAAAAAACCATCAATGCTACATGTGGATACCATGATTTCTATCGACCTTGAAAATAACATACTCGAGTGATTAAAATATGTGAAATTATCTAAATAACTCATTAGTTCTTTATGTCCAACACGAATTGTTGAACTTTGAAACAACCTGTTTGCAATTGGCACCACCACTCTTCGACACATTTAACATAACTCATTAGTTCTTTATGTCCAACACAAATTGTTGAACTTTGAAACAACTTGTTTGCATTATCCAGCACCACTCATCGACACCGTGAACATCATGATATCTTTTATGATCTGCAATGAATCAAAAATATATAAATAAGCAACTTGATAGATTTCATTTTCAAATCTGTATGTACAAAATAGCTAAATTGTGAAGAAACCGCTAATTAGTACCTCATCTTGTAGCCATTATCTTCAGCTGTGATTGGCACACTCTAGGCATGAACCAACCTTCACTCGTGAGTAAGAAAGAAATTTACACGAAAGGCGCTAAAAGTGATCTATGGGTCACAACTTCTTCACCCTGCAGTAGATGAACACATCAAACTAATAACTTATATTGTTCCCACCACAACAATTTCTGATGATAGTTCTCCAACTTGTGATTGCTCATTAAAACTGCTTACGATTATTTGAAATAATCAGGGTGTTTGGGATTGCATATTTTCAGTATTTATCCTAGAGAAAGATAAGCAAATCCGAAGTTTAATCTAAACAATAAAAACTATTTATTAACTAAGAAATAAGAAGATGTGCACTTGTATATAAAGCAATCCCAAACACCTTCTCAGAATACATAATATTACTCATACTAACTTAGTTGATCACATGTTTAATAACCTTATTTTAATGTATAGCTCCAACATAACAAAGTTTCATGTACAGGAAATTTACCTAATAGAGGTTTGTTTAGAGCCTGCTATCGCCCAATATCATGACACCCAATATCATGACACCAGCCGCAACACCCAATAAGTAAATTAAACTCAACTATATAAAGAAGAAATGTACAGCAAGAAAATGAAAAACATCTATTTAAATTAGTCAGTATGGTGCATCTTCTGACGAGACTCTTGGTTCGACCTATTTCATCCTTTTCCTTCTAAGCCAATTACTTTTATTTATGTGTTTGACCAATCTAAACACACGTGTATCTCTTTTATGCATTCATGGAAGGGTGGCTTACAGTGAATCATGTTTTACAACAAAGAGAATGTATTATATAGTAGCATTTTATTCATTCAGACAAAAATTTAAGGACTGTTTCGGGTCTTATGCATAAAGAAATACTTAATTACTTATCAATCTTCAGTTATAACTTCATATTTAAAATGCACCACATACCCTCAAATATATTTAGTTTAACCTCTTGTGTTGCTGCTAACACTTTTCCAAATTATTTACAACAAATTATGTAGTATTTCATATTTCTGTCATGATAATTAGTTGATAAATAAAAGATGGTGATAGAAAGTGAAAAGAAATATACCCCAGAAATATGCGGCAGTAGATGGTTCTTGCTCTTGCACACATTTCCTGCTCGATCATTTTCAGACCAACAAACAAAATTATGGATAGACCCTCTTCAGGATAGGTGTACTTGGGGTGTGTTTAGATTATCTTATTGTATTGGATTTCAATTATGCACACATAGGCCTTTCCAATTTACTTTTTATAAAGAATAAATCCCACCGGCTTATTCAATTCTTGCTGCAATGTGTGTAGACCCTTCATCTTTTAAAGCTTCCTTATTTATACCCAAAGCAGAAGTAATCTTGAATGTATCTGCAAATAAACATGTTTTTTAAGAATAAAGTAAATAACTTGAACAAAATACAAAGGGTATGAGATATAGCAAATGGCTTAAATTTTCCACCAATCCACATTACCATGTTGGGATCAATAATCAAACAAAAAGTTAAAATTGCAAAAATGAAAAATATAGGACCGGGATTGAGTGGTTCCTGATTTTGCCTACAAAACTGCTTACATGTATAGACATCGATATGAATTACATGATACTATAAGTCTAACTTTGGTTTCGTTCAAAAACTAAAAAAATGAGTGACCCTCCAAGCTTATTGATGACATCAAATAACGTTTATTTTATAGCATCATTTATCCCATGTAATTAACCTATTTTGTATAATTATTGCAAAGAATTGTTAGTTAATCGTTCATATTTGAGAATTGCAGTAATTATGGAGTACTTCGTAAAACTTGACTAAAAGGCACGCATTTTGGAGCTTAAACGAAGATACTTTAAAGATTACTCTTCTGACAACCAATACGTTGTATCCATCAAGGAAGATACGGCGTATCCGTGCCTGAACTCACCAAATACCACGAAGGACACAACTCCAATACGCCGTATCCAGGAAGGGCAATACGCCATATTCAAGCTATATTGGAATAAAATATTCTGAAAGATATTAAACATGGTCCCTACTCTAAGAAACCCTAATACGCCGTATCTAATACCTTGGATACGCCGTATCGACACCGACTCCAGACCCTATAAATATAAAACTCAAAAACGAGTTTTAAGGGTGCTAAATCATATTCTCGATACCTAAACCACAAAAGTCAATTTTCAGAGGAGAAAAAGAGCAGAAGAGGTCTTGCAACACATTCCAATCTATAGGAGACAACGTGTAATTTTTTATACTTTTGTAATCATTCAGTTTTTTGTATCATTCGTTAACTCGGTTAGTTTACCTTGGCTAAGCCATTACTCTTGTATTAATTATGATGTTTGAAGGCTAATAGGTATTAGTCATTATTATGAAGATCTGAATGTTTGGTTTTGTTTATATCTCGATTGCTTAATTTATCATTATATTATTGATTATGTTTATCACATGATACTTGTTTACGTGCTTAAGTATGCGACCTATCATTCAACTGGGTCTAGTCCTACATATTTAAAGAGCTGCAACTTCGGTGTTGTTTAGGCGTAGGCTAAGAGTCCAGGATAGCTCTCCATATAGTAATGCGTTTAGGTGGAACAAATAGGATCACTAATAACGTCCTGCTTGCCTCGATTGAACTGGTTGTACAGTGGTAGGTAGTGGCTTAGTACTAACTAATAATGTTCTGATCATTGGTATAGTTTGGATTGTGGACTACCACCTAATACAAATTACTATTAAGCAGTAAGTGGGTAAAGTCTCTATGAGCTAGGGTTCGTATGACATACACAGTGTTGTCCTCTAGATGAATTATAATCAATATGAATAAGAATGCTTTATGCGGATGCTTTAATTGTGACAGAATTAATGTGTCTAGGTCTTAGGATGAAGTCCCGCATAAGTCTAAGAATGATATACCACCTCGAGATAAGTAATCATTGCAATGAATAAACAAACCAACTTCTAATCGGATTAATGATGGCTAATACAGTTTTCTATCATAAGGCTTGACCGCTCTTTTATCTTCTGTTAATTTGCTTGCGTGGGTTAAAGTGTCTTGAATTGATTATAGTCACAACCAAACCCGTGCTAGTCTCTTAGGCTGAAACCCCCCTTTTACCTATTAGAATTAGAATTAGAACTAACATAGGATTAGCATAGGCTTGACTTAGATTAGATAACCAAAATATTAATAAATTGAGAGATTTAACCTCGCTTCAAGTGTTCGACACCCTACTTACCCCGAATCTACACCGATCGGGTACACTACCCGTTAAAGTGTTGTTTTTGGTTAAGTAGGCAAAATATAAATTTAAAACTTGAATCATAAAAATATACACCACACAACGACACATCAAGTTTTTGGCGCCGCTGCCAGAGAGTGAAATTTAATCTTGATTTTTATTTTATATTTTGGTTATTAGCATTTAGATCTTACCCCAAGGATTAGTATAGTTTAGAGTAGTTTATATTCCTGCTTGTTTGCTTACTCTATTTGTGTGATACGACGTATTCAGTTAACTGAATATGACGTATTAATTATTTAATAGTTTTTCTAGTAAGATTGTTACATGATGGACGATCCGAACATTACTATGGAGGAATACATCAGGCTCGAGGAAGAAAAAGCTCAAAAATGTGGTAAATTGTTTAACTGGGAAACTGCTAAGTATGGTAAAATATGGTATGACGAAGACATTCACGATCTCAGATCCGTTGAAACCGAATTCCCAGCTATAGCCTTTAATGATCAGATATCATCAGAAAAAACAATTTATTGTGAACCCATGGTAAGTTCTCTTAACGATGAAATTGACTTTAGAATTTCATTTGACGATTCCGATGATGAAGATTACACGGTAATTTTTGACAAAAACTCATTTTCTTATAAAATAATTTCTATCAATGATTTGAAAACGGATTCAGAAAATGATAATGAAAAAGTCAATATGCCTTTGTTTCCACCACCCGAGCCCACGGTCAATTGTTTTGATGATTTAGACTTCTTTAAAGATTTTGAGAATGAATTTCCAGCCATTGTTTACAATGATGCTCCAACGTCTAAATCAGATTTGTTAACTGAACCGATTTCAAGCCCTCAACATATCGATAAATTTGATTTGAATGATGAAACATCATTGTCCAAATATGATGAAGAGAAACAAAACGTTTTGTACTTTAATGATCTATTCCCCTTCAACATAATTCATCCCAATATGTCGAAAAAAGACAATGGTGATAATGAGATCGATATAATACAGTCTTCAGGGGGTAACATGAATACACAAGGGTCAAATAATCTTTTGGAAACAAGTCATGATACATCTAATAAATTTTTCAAAACTAAAACTTTTATCAAGGAATTAAATTTTAATATCATGACTTGGAATCATCTTAACAAAGAGATGTCATTCATTTTCCTAATCAAGAATTTGTATGTGACATTTGGCATCCCGTTCGACCCTAAATTGTTTTATAAGGATGGGATTAAATTGGGGCAAGTCTAACTTAAAGACTTTTTTGTAAACAAAAGTGCTCGCCGAGAGACAACCCGTAATGTATTTTCAAATTTTCTTATCGAGTTTGTCTTCCCAGATTGTCTATATGGCGTATCCAAACCCCATGGATACGGCGTATTTGCCTTCTAGACGTTATCCAGTCTTTATTTTCAGCACAGTCTATACGGCGTATTCGTTAAATGAATACAGCGTATACAACACATGTATCAATACGACGTATCCTGGGGTATGAATACGGCGTATCGACTTCTCGTAAAGTTTTAGGTATTTATTTCGAGTCTAACCAAACGAATACACGGAGATAGAATTGCATTTGTTTTCTGAGAATTTACACAGGACCTCGTAAAAGAAATATCGATGAAATTGGTGGAGAATTTACAAATATAAAGATCTTGAAGTGTTGGAGTCTTGAAACTTCAAGGAGGCTGTTCAACATGAATTCTTGCTCAATAAATCTATATGGAGAATCTACCGAGCAAATATCAGGGGAGTTTCTCATTCTAATTCTTTTTAATTCCCGTATTTAATGTTTTATCTATACAACGAGGACGTTGTATAATTCAAGTGGGGGGATGGAATTAGAATGTTTACTTGTCCTATTTTTCACACTAAAATGCTTAAATTATGCTCAAATTTAAAAAAATTTCAAGCATACTTTTGTGAAATTACTTGATACATAACCCGCACACAATAACCCTTGTTAGATATTGTGAGGATTTAACCTTATCCGTTTCTAAATGTTTACCCAAATTCCACAAAATATGAGTGTGCCGGTGATGTTGTAGACTTTAGAACTTGGCTTGGTATATCACTCGAGACCGCACCTATCATTCAACTGGGTCTAGTCCTACATATTTGAAGAATATGAGTAATCTTTGAAATACAAGCAAGAACTACAGAGAGAAAGTAGGAAGGAAGGATGTATTTTCTAGTGAGAGAAAGTAAAAAACATGAAATGCATTAAGTGAAAAATGAAACATACAACTAACCAACCACCTCTCCAAGGCATGGAGAGGTGTTTATATGCTTATAAGGGGTGGATGGGCCTTGGCTTGATGGGCTTATCTATGGGCCTTGGTCTAATTACCTATGTGAGTTTCCAAAAATTACATAACGAGCTAACGACTATTATCTATGGAAGTGACCGACACTTTCGTGTTCCTAATAATCTCCCCTAAGGGAGGTCACTCCATTTTAGAAAATTTAAACCTAGCATACTATGCTTCATCTTTAGTCTTGAGCTCGTTTAACTTCAATCATTAACTTGTGATTTGATGTAGTGATCATTGACTTTAGGTTTGAGCTTGTTCCTTTATCTTGAATGTGAAAATGTGATTTTGTGCACCTTGAGATCATCAACCAAGCATAATCTCATTTCACCATCTTGTAAACTTTGCTATCTTATGAACTTGTGACTTCTGGACCGACATGCTCATACCTTTCCTGATATGTTATCTTGAAAAGCTTTAATGTTGCATCTTTCTTGAAATTCTTTAACTTTAATACTTCGTCACTTTGAGAAAGACGTTCGATATCAAAGTGACGGAAACTTCTTTGAAATTCTTTGACTTTAATACTTCGTCACTTCAAGAAAGACGTACGGTATCAGAGTAGGAGAAGTCTTGAAACATGTACTTGAGCTTTCATGATGTCTTTATATTTGTCGGTCGGGTTTGAGCATGTGGCTATGAATCTATGAGTCATCTGGAACCAAGTACCTCCATGTCCATCTTTAAGTATCCTACATTAAAACAGTTAGCAATAAAGCAAAGGGACAAATATGGCTTTGTAAATCGCCTGTGGTTGGTTGGAGTAACCTTCAAATCCGTAAGGATTGACCTGTGATCAGGTAGATTCAATTTAAGAAGAATCTCCTTGACAGGATTTCCAGCTGAAGTATAGAATCTTTCTAACACATTTGCATTAGATTCATCAAACTCAGCATGTTCTCATTATCGGAACATCTCAAAGTAGACAGCACGATAAGAGTGAACCAGTGAGTTACTATCTTACTGATTGAATAGAAAAATTGATTTGAAGTGTCAACCGACGTGTCACTTACTAAAGTGGTTTTGTGACACATCGAGAGTGTTAATCATTTCAAAAATTCATCAATCGTTGATCCATAACCTGGAACAAGTTTGAGTCATATAGAATCGCACCGTTGTTGCTTTCCAGTTGTCACAAGTTTGATTCTTAAGAATCACACAAGTCACCTACCATGAGCTTGTTTGATGTTGGCTCAAGCAGGATTTCCATCTTCACTGTGAATGATATCACTCGGATGTTTCACTAGCTTAGGATAACTCATATGGGTTCCCGATGAAATTGTTGTGTCAACGCACACTTTGATAAAGATTTAATTTCCAGATTGTAATGTTTGGTGTTGGTTAAATAAATAAATTAAAATATACCAAAGCGGTAATATATATCCGTTATATACTTCTTATGAAAAATAACCCATATATAATTCTTACCGTAAATTATCTCACAAAAAACGATCAATCCAAAGGATATATGAAAATATATAATACTTGTAAGGTCTTAAATAAATAAATGCGAGTTGTTAATTAAACCAATTAGTTTGAACTCCAATATAATTAACAAAAAACTATGAAAAAAAGTTGGGCACGTATCTACAATTATACTTAAACAACCGAAGTTGGTAACCGTTTATTAACAATTAAAAATATAATTTAAATATTTTATAAATTATGTTTACATTCTTTTAACAGGACGTGTCGAAAACAATTCGGCCTTATTTACAAGAAGAGTTTTTCGCTCGTTGTCCAGGTTATTGTATAATACCATTTAATATATCTTAAAACATATATTAATTCCTTTTATCGTTTCTCTAAATTTATAAAGTTTTAGTAAATCGTAAATATAGAAAATTATATAAATTTTCGTCATGACTTTTCCGTTTGTAAATCGTTTTCCATTTTCGCAAAACTAACCGTTTTCAGTTAATGAATATATATTGAAATCAATCGCGTTTCAATATTTCAAATGCCCGCGTGTTTAGATATAATATATATATACACCATTATATTTAAATTAAACCAATTATTAAGGATTATATTTATTTAACCGATTAAAAACCACCAAATAATATTTATCCAGTTTTAATATTTATTAAACCTTAAGTTATTTTTATTTGTCGTTTTGATATATAAACCAAACAAACCCTCGTCGTTTCCTCGTTGATTCGCTAAACCAAACACGCCCTCGTTGTTTTCTACCTCAACCAAAAGAACCCCTTTTTGTTTAGAACAAACCAACCGCACTCTCGGCGATTTATAACCAACCAAACACCCTAGTTATTTTCTATAAAACCAACACCCTCGGCTGTTAACCCATCGAAACAAACACCCTCGGCTGTCCCCGGCTGTTGACAGCCAACCCGACACCCCCATGGTGGCGGTAGTCCACCGAAACAACACCCCTTGGTGCTAAACCCAAAGTCAAACGCACCCTAACTGCCGCTAAATAAACTCGCCCAACGCACCCTCTTGGCATGAATATCAAACGCACCCTGCTGTGAAAACCACACGCACCCTAATCTATGAAAACAGACCAAACGCACCCTGCTGCGTGAACGACAAACAAACGCACCCTTAGTGCTGAACATAACAACCAAACGCACCCTAAGCTTGATATAAACACCAACGCACCCTTTGCCGTGTTGGAACCAAACGCACACTCGTGGTGCTTCCATGAAACCCACGCACCCTGATGGGTTTACTCCGAACAACAAACGCACCCTATGCGGTGCGGCAAAGAAAAACAAAAGCACTCTCGTGCGTTTACACAACCAACCCGACGCACCCTTAGGTTGGTGATGAAAATGGTTGTGATGGTGATGATGGTGATGATGGAGGTGGTGGTGTTGGGAGGCAGTGGCAGTGAGAGGGTGGTGGATTTAGGCGCGTGAAGGAGAGTGAGTGTAGGGATCGGAGAGATCCGTTGATGGGGAGGATTTTTGGTGTTGGCCGGAAAAGCTCGCCGGAAAACTTTTCCGGCGGCTGTGGTGGTGGTCGCCGGCTGCCGGATAATGGGAGAGGAGAGGGGAGAGCATTTGTGAGGTGTGTGTGTTATTATAGATGGAAATGAAAAATTTTAATATATAAATTTTATATATATAATAAAAAGTTTAATATGAAATGATAATACCCAATAGTCTAGGTTTTCATATTGTGTAAATATTTTCACAGGGACCAAACGTGTAATTTTTGTTAGTTTATGGTTCGGGGCTCGTTTGAGCTAGTCAACGGTCGACTCAAGACACGAAACTTGCGCCATTCTTTTCCAAATCATTTTTCCTATAAAAACGAGTATTCACTCGACTAATTTTCGTAAATGTTTTATAAAATTTATTTAAAACGTTTATTATTTATTTGTATATCTCCGATAAACTTTATCCGTAAAATGATCTTTTACTCGAATATTTGCGTCTTAAACAAACGTCACTGAATAAAATGATGACTAATTTATTAAATATTTTTATTTAATAAAAAGTGTTAATTAAATACAATTTAATTATTTTCTTGTTTCTATAATCTTGCGAGGGCATTTCAGTCACTTTCTGACTGTTTCCGAGTCTCGGTCAAAACTAAAAAGTTGTCAGGAATATCGTTTTACATCAAATTACTTCAGAGTCCGAATTATGAAAACGTGATTTAGTGGGTCGTTTTTGATAAATCAGCTTAGGAATAACATATATCTTTTTCGTTTTCAAGTCAAATAAGTTAAAAATAACTTGCACATGAGAGATGTAATAATAAATATGATTTATTATTTAAAATATGTTCCGAAAATTTTACCGGTTACGCGGTAATCGCTTTTATGTGACAATAAAAGACCAAAAGTCAAAAACTCAAGTCAGACCCAAAAAGTCAAAGGGTAAAATAGTCATTTAAAATTTCAAAAATTGCCGGATGTTACAGTACCTACCCCTTAAAGAAATCTCGTCCCGAGATTAAATTTGTGTTAACCGTTTGTGTGACCAAGAAAAGATTTAAGATTTAATAAACCAGTTCTAAACAAGACGCTGATAACTTTATTCAGCAAAATTCGGTGTTTCTACACTTCTCAATCTACCAAAAATTTTGGCTAGGTTTGTCCAGGATATTTAATCCATCAAAATGGGTATCTCAAAATATATCATTACAGATCTTATGACTGGTATAACCGCGTTATAGGGAAAGTCTCATTATAGTGAAAACCTCAAGAAGAAGGTGTAGTCGCGTGAGTATGTTTGTATAAGTTTCTAAATGTCCGAGGACGGAGTCTCGTTTCTGCTATCTGCAATGTTCGATGATTCACATCAACGTGGCTTATGGATGTAAGTACCCAACTTACTTGGCAGTACTAGGATGTATCGCGACCTAAGTCTTCCTACTAGTGGCCCGAAATGAATAGTCCAACTATCTGTTTCGTCGATAGGTGTTTATCTCGTTTAAGGGGAGTTGCATAACCTATTGGATAAAGTTGTATCAGTCGGGACCGCTCCAGGACCCAACAGCAGCGACCATAACGTCAATACTATAACAAATGGTGATGGGATGCCGAGAATGAGGACATTTCGAGAAACAATATTCCCAGAATAAAGTTTAACAAATGGGAGGAGCTCGCGGAAGAGCTTATGCGATAGACGGCGGAATATGGTACTCAGTCGTTAGTTTGAGGATGAATCAACTCCATTAGTTCAAGTGTGCAACAAGTATGTTAGTTCCACGAATAGTTCGTGATTGCAAGGTGTTAGCCTCAAAATATTAAGCCGAACAGGAAGTTCGTTCATTAAATGTACGAGTCTCGGTCATTTAATTAGTTAATGTTGTAATAATATAATATCGAGAATCGGGCTCGATAGTTAAACTAATATTGTATATGTTTCGAGTTTAATCCCAAGCAAAACCCGAGCCCGAGTCCTAGTTAAATATCCTGCGCGTCACTTAATGTGTCGGGGTATATATATAACCTTTTCCTCTTTGGAAAAGTAAGTAGTTGTTCATTCTAAAATAATTTTCCTTTTCCTATTTTCTCTCATCTCTCTCTCTCTCTCTATTCTTTCTCTCTCTACAAAAAAACTCACTCTCTTTCTCTTTTCTAGATCAAATTCGTGTATGATATATATGTTATGAAGTGTTAACAGGATCCAACAATTGGCATCAGAGCAAAGGGTGGATTCATGATTGATTCGTGTGGCTAAACTACATCAAAATTCGTGGCTTATATTGTGACAAAAAACCCCACGGCTCAAAAAAAAATTTAGGCTTATTTATTGGTTAATCTTGTTCTATCTTTGTTCTACACATCAAAAAGGTTAGATTGTAACAATTTCAAGTGGTTATACAAGCTCTAGTTCGATTTATAAGGTTATTAAGTTTGGTGTTCTTCGTGGAGGGTTGCTTCGTTTTTATGATCCACGAAGAAATACATGTTATTGGAAGGTTAATCTTCATACACCATCTTAGTATTGCATATTAGAGCTTTGTAACGTCACTTAATGTGTCGGGGTATATAAGTAACTTTTCCACCTAGGAAAAGTTAGTGGATTTCTTTTATAATATTTCAATTATCTCCTTTCTCTCCCAACTCTCTCTCTATTTTTTCTCTCTCTAGAAATCAACTCTCTCTATTTTCTAGTTCGATTCGTGGTTGCTATATGAAGTGGAAGTGATTATCGGGATCCTACAATTGGTATTAAAGCATCGGGTGGATTGTGATTGAATTTCGTGGCTAGTTTTTTTTTGGTTCGAAAAATATAGCAACAAAATTCAAAGTTTGATCTTTGTTTGTGGTTAAAGGTGTTAAAGATTTGTACTTTCGGGCTTAGATCTATCCCTTGCATCACTACTAGGTGGTTTTAACATCATTTTGTAGCTTTCAAGAAAGTTTGATGATTTTTTCTTGGCTGCATTTTGACTAACTGAAGGGGTGTTCTTGATTGCGTTTTGCCTCTGCTTATTGGTTATTGTGTTTTGCCTCTGCGTTTTGGTTATTGCGTTTTGGTTTTGCGTTTTGCCTCTGCGTTTTGGTTCTACGTTTTGCCTCTGCGTTTTGGTTATTGCATTTGCCTCTGCGTTTTGGTAATTGCGTTTTGCCTCTGCGTTTTGGTTATTGTGTTTTGCCTCTGCATTTTGGGTTTTGCGTTTTGCCTGATTGAAGACCCTTATTGCGTTTTGCCTAGGGGAGACTCTGTCCATTTCATTTCTTGGTTGCGTTTTATCTCAAAAGGTTGAACTGCGTTTTGTCCAAGAAACAGCTCTGCGTTTTGACTAATGACACTGCGTTTTGTCCATTGAAAACCCTTGTTTTGAAAACCTAATTTGGGAATCTATTAATCATTGTCTAATCAAAACATAACATCAAATCAAACAACAAACAAAGGACTTAAAAGGACGAATCATTCAACAAACACACATTAACATTAATAAATTACTCACTTACGGTTTTCTATTGATTTTGTAAAATACTGTTAATTCATTTATCGGTTTTAATAATAGACGTGTGAAATCCGGTGAACGTGAATTGCATACAAGACCACAACTTCAATCACATCATATCCACTTAAGATACAACAACTTTCACACTTCATAATTCATAACCATTCATTCATCATGTCTACTCCAGTCAATACATCCTCAACAGATAGTCAAATGCATAATAATATCATGGCAGCTGGTTTAAAAGATCGTCCACCAATGCTTAGACCAGGAAGATATTCACAATGGAGATTACGTTTTTTACGGTACATTAACACGGAACCAAATGGTGAGGGACTGAGAAAAAGCATACTATCTGGTCCCTACGTGCCATCTACTGTACTAGTTCAAGTTGTTGCTGCAACGGAAGGTGTTCTTGCAGTTCAACAACATACAACAATTGAAACAGTATTGAACATGACTCCAGAGAACAAAGAACACTTTTTGTCTGAAAAGGAAGAAATTTTCTTGCTTTTAACTGGTATTGGAGATGATATCTATTCCACTGTTGATGCTTGTAAAACAGCGAATGAGATGTGGATAGCCATTGAAAGGCTACAACAACTTCAACCAGAATGGTCAAGATTTGTGATGGTTGTCAAGCAATCAAAAGAAATAGACACCATCTCATATCACAC
>BQNB010117108.1:0-21235 GCA_026074375.1 Tanacetum coccineum
CATATGTTTGTGCTTTATGAAAGGTAGTTCATCCTTCATGGATTGTAGTAGTAAAAAGTAACAATTAGGTTGTGATTATGTTGGCGGTGAAGGATTACAAGGTGAATCTTCTTGTAAAGATGACTCGGTGGATGAATCAAGACTCATTTTTCATTTCACCTTGTTGATTTAAAGATGTACCAGAAATAGTAATCATTAATAAGAGTGAATAATAGTTAATGAGGTTTGGGTGTAGGATAGACGTCAACTCTTAGCAGCAAGAGAGAGAGATAGGGTGTTTGTTTTATGATGTGAAAAAGAAATGACAGGTATCACAAGCTTGCTGTTGGCGGTCCCAGACATATCTGGGGGCCGCCAGAATAGATCTGGGGGCCGCCGGACCGCCAACAGGAGGGATGTTTAGGGCTTGATTTTTAACGGATTTCGCAAAAGGAGTGACATTTTAATTTGCATTTCGCTAATTAAAAATACTTAAAGTACTTCAGATGAAGTAGTTAAGTTGTCACGGCGCATGGAATAGAAAATAGACTAGAATCGAGACTAGTAGAAAAGAAGAGAAAGATTTACGGAATGTGTTCCATCATTCCTAGACTTATACAAAGATAATTGAACGATTCGCACTTGAGGGGTAAGGAAAGAATGTCGGCGATTTTATCTTTAGACGCAACTTCTTCGATGGAGATGTGTCCTTTTTGGACATTGTCCCGAAGGAAATGGTAACGTATCTCGATGTGTTTCGTCCGTGAGTGGAAAATAAAAAATAAATAAAGATGAAAACAAAAGAATATGGATGCGACGAGCTTGACAATGTCAAGACGGATGGTGGTTAGCATATGATGAATAACATCCACGGTAACACCCCAATTCTAAAAGAACCGGATGCTACACAAACTATACGTAAATAGAGCAAAACGCTAAGTCCAATGAATTCTCTAATAAAGAAATAACATAAGTTTTCCCAATAATTTAAACTAAAAATAGCATTACAAAGTTCCGCTATGAAGTTACTCTTAAGAAACTAAGTAGGCCAAAATAATAAGTCCCTAATACTCCACGCCACTTATACCAGCTCTCAATCTATAAGTCCTAATCCTTGAGTACCTTCCGCATGGAAAGGAAAATGCGGCTGAGCGAAAAGCTCAGTGCGCGGATACAAAATAAAAGCAATACGAAACAAAGAAGCATATTTGATCATAAACAATAATTCAATAAAGGAATTCAAACGAAAGGTTTAACCAATAAATTTAGAATCACAACGATGACATTTTAATGAGGTAAATTCAATAGACTATGTTCAAAATGATACGTTCCAAGTGCAAGTTCGATAAGTGATTTCAATAGGGAGATTCAATACGTAATTTCAATGGGTAAGGTTTTAATGGGGCATGAGCTCAATACAATATACTAACACTTACAATAAGCAAGCATTAGCCAATAAACAATACAATGGGTACATGGACCGGCAAATCTATAATACCAAACAATGGTGGATGAGGTGTTGGGCACTACGCCTCCATCCATAAACAATAACAATACAATAGCTATGGTCGACCAATACGCCTCCTAAAACCCCTTATCACACCAACAATGAGGAGACACGGTAGACAAATCACACTATTACAGATAATGTCACGCCATCGGTGCCACAATGACGCGGCCATGGTACCTCCATGGCTAGTTAATAGATCAAATACCCAGGTTAAAAAGATCACAATATCAATCAATAAGGTTCAATAACAATAGGGTTCAATGACAATGAAGCAATAACAGTGTGTCAATAACAATGAATCGAATGAGTCATTATAACAATGAGGTACTAACGATATATCACAAAGGATCATTTGAACGATTCAATAATGATGGATCGATGATTAAGCGAAGGTACATTAGAAGTACTAGTGAAAAATACATACGATCATATTCGCAAAGAAAAAAATAAGATCATATATCCGTACCTTAGATAGCCAAACCCCACGCCTAAACCAAAGTCCATACTTATTTTCTGTCAATGATCTACATAATTTAGAGAACTATAAATTAACACGATTTCATTTCCTTCTTATCTAGGCTTGACTCGGTTTGTATAACTCTTCTATAGTGTGGATTTAATTTGTTACTTGGTTACTTTAGTTTTTGCCACTTATAGTGTTATCAAAATCCATCATTAACATGTACATTACTTATTTTCAAAATCATTTATGTGTGGACTAATTACATATAATATTACAAGTATAATATTACAAGTATACTCCTCTTCAACTTGTAATTTGACAACAAGCTAGAAACATTAGGACCTGTTAGAAAATCATAAAAATTAATTACGTCTTCGGCAACTATAAAATAATCAAAACAATGACCATGTATTTGATTCTTCTCATTCCACTGGATTTTATCTCAATTAGCAAAATACATGAATTGGATTTTATATTATGAAACATATCTAAAACCTATTTTATGTGACTCAATTTTGTTTTTTTATAAAGACACAATTCACTTGACACAAGACGTATTCATATTGTTTTAACAGAAAGTTTTTACTTAAACATGATGCAAGTATAAAACTCAACCTCTTCACTATTATTATTAGTATATTTAGTCAAAGTGCCATAGTTGAACAATGTTTACACAAAAATGACAAAGCAATATGTAACAAGTACATAATGTATCATTCTTCATTAGAATTAAGTTCAAGATTTAATTACCTCAAAACAATAGAGGGACATGCCGCAATAGAAACCAAATCCAGTGTCAAAACAAGAATGTTGAGAATTATATTTGAGTTGATAAGACAAAACATATAAAAGATGAAGGACTTAAAAGACAAAGGAGGAATTCTTCAAATGATGGAAGATTACAAAAGATTATTATAAAAGTTAGGAAGATTTAGTTGTGTCCTAATACTTATCCTTTATAAAACCTAATATCTCTATTATATAAAGAGATACAGGTTATTAGGTTTAGGTGTACAATTCGTGTGTTTAAAAGTGCATCAAATAGTAAAGTATGTGTGTGTGTCTAGGCGTGAGTTCTCTAATGTAGACGCCTAGATTAGTTGGTTTAGCCCTAAGATCAAAGTTTCATTGATCCTGTTACAGTTCATTGATGTAACCGTAATATTCTGATCAAATAATATTGGAGCTTGGAGTGTTAATAAAGAAAAACCTTGTTGAATAACTTTGCTCATTATGCTAATTCTGCTATGCATATTCTTTATGTTCATTGTTATTATTATCCTAGATATAAAGATCTAAACAATCTGAGCTATAAACAATCCAAGAACTATCACATGTTTTAGTTCTATCAGGTGGTATTAGAGCCTCGTGGCTCTCGATCTAGGACCTACAAGGTTTGTCTTGATGTTGAATTTATGAAGAAACAAAGGTTTAAGTTTTCTGTTTTGGATGCTAGTCATATTCGTCAACATTAGGGTTTGTCAAACCCTAATTTGTTTAGGGTTTATTCATTTCTTGATATGAAGAAAAAGGCAACAGGTTTTGGTCTTGATATCTACTAAACCCTAATTGACTTGAAGGGTTTCTTTATAATTCGTTAGTGCTGCTGCTTACGATCAGGTTCATATTAAACCCTAATTCGATGAAGCACATCATGAAGAATCATCATGTTGTAGTGATGACGTATTAGGCAGTAAAGGTTTCTTAGTGTCGATTTGTTTGATAACTTGATAGAGAAACAAAGTTCTACTGGTGGTATAAGATGATTCAAGTGAGGTTGCTGGAAAAGTAACGAATGATATTAAAGTTACTGATGGTACAAGTAACGGGACTGAAGTGACTGGTATTACTTCTTCCTTTATGTCGAAATCATATTTATGTTGTTGCCTTGAATGAATTAGTACTGCTTGGATATACTTAGTGCTGTTTCGAAACAAGTTTATGCTGTCAGGTTCTTGGTTAAGTTAGCAGTGCGTGTTAGTATTGCCTGAAGTAAATTAGTGCTGCTACATTAGAAGTATATGCTACTTGTTTACACTTACTACTGCCAAAGACGACACAAGGGTTTTCATTGGTATTAAACCCTAAGACTTGTAATTGTTCACAAGTGCTGTTCGTTATATCTTTTATGTTGGTGCTGCCAAGAGAAGGTTAGTACTGTTATATTTACTTAGTGTTGTCAGCTACTGTTTGATGATCGTTCACTCCTATGGAGGTTTTTGAAATGGTGATTCGATCTAGCCAGTTTGGGTTTTGGTATCTGTTAATGTATTCTAATGCTTCTGGATCGAGTTCTTTATATGATGGTCAAGTAGATATAACTGATGTCAAATCATGAGGGTGTTATTTGTATAAGTTGGTTATTGAAGCTGGTATGTTAATACGTTGGACAACACACACAGATTGGATTTGGATAACACGTTCTTAACAGATTATAAAGGCTTGTTTTTTGATAATTTAATTGGGTACGAAGAAGATTGTTTATCACCTATTTGAAGTTGAAGTTGAATTGTTTGGATGCGTGTTCTTATCATATCTTAAAGTGGGTGTTACACTTTGAAGATAACTTGTTCGTACTTAGAAACAATGTGACGAAGACTTGACAAATCTAGCAAAGGTTATTGTGTGATCTAACTTATGGTGCTCAATGCTCACATTTGCTATCACTTTGGTCTGGTGTCTCATAGAAGACGAGGATAATTGTTAAGAGGTTGCGATCTACTTATATTTTGGTCTTGGTATGAGTTTGACGTCACGTGGATAGTACAAGATATAAGACACAAGTTTGGGTTGTTCTACTTCACCATCAAGTTCGTTATACTTAGTTTTCTTCATCAGTGATCATTACATAGAGCCTACATTCAAGAAATGGTTAACATATGAGTTTCAAGGGAAGCTTAATGTTAAAAATTTTAACCATTTATATGCTACATCGAGGTGAAGGTTTTTACTACTGCTAATTTGTTTTTACTGACTATGCTAGTTAAAGTTATACTGCTCAAGTTCATTTATCTTAAAGGTGCGTCATGGAGGGTAATTGAGTTGTTAGAAGACTGGATTAAAGTGTGATAGTGGTATTATGGTTGTCGAATCAAAAGTTCATACTTTAGTGGTCCCCTAATATCATTATGACAAAAAGGAGAAGAAGATTTACAAAGATAATGTGCAACAAATAGATCCTTGGTGGAATTGCATAGTATCCTTATTCATTTTAAATATATATATAGCTTCAGGGAAGTTTGCCACTTATTGTTGGTTTTGGTCATTATCACTAGGGGAAGATTGTAGGGGAATTATATTTTAGTTTGATAAGACAAAACATATGATAGACGGAAGGACGTAAAATGCAAAGGAAGAATTCTTAAAAGAATGGAAGAATTTGAAGATACTGAAGATCAACATCAATGTTTAAAAAGATTTATTAATATCTTAATTTGTTCTATCCATTTTTAAACCTAAATATCTCTATTTAGTAATAGAATTATAGGAACTTATAGTTTTCTGTGTGTGATCAAGATGTAAAACGCAAAAAAGTGTGTGTGTGTAATCTAGGGCAACAAGTCCTCTAAGTGGACGCCTAGAATTTATATGTTTCAGCCTCAAGGATCTTTGATTCCTTGTTATAGTTTAGATAACACGTTCTAGAATTGATCATCTAGAATTGAGGCTATTAGGAACGTTTGGTTATTAATGAAGAAACACCTTGTTGAATATCATTGTTCTTATGTCAATTCCGCTATACATATTCTATGTTCATTGTTATTGTTAATCCTAGATATAAGATCTAAACAATATGAGCTTACAATGATTCTTTTAAGCCATAATAAATAAGATTTAGAATGTTGGGTGTTCTCTAATGTAGACGCCTAGATTAGTTGGTTTAGCCCTAAGATCAATGTTTCATTGATCCTGTTACAGTTCATTGATGTAACCGTATTATTCTGATCAAATAATATTGGGGTTTAGAGTGTTTATAAAGAAAAACCTTATTGAATAACTTTGTTCATTATGTTAATTCCGCTATGCATATTCTTTATGTTCATTGTTATTAGTATCCTAGATATAAAGATCTAAACAATCATAAACGATCCAAGAACTATTACGTGTTTTAGTTCTATCAAAGAACACGATCGAAACCCCAAAAATCCATTCGAGGACTCACACATAACCTCAAACCTAAACGTCCAATGATCAAAACCAAAACCTTGACCCAAGCACGAACCAATACGTAACCCAAACATGAACTCTAAACTCGAACGATGTCTTACATGAACCCGAGACTCAGTTTATTCTACAACTCTCAAAATTTAGGAGTGGAAACCCAAACTTCTCACTTGAGCACACTCCAACTAACCCAATGCGTAAACTTTTAAACTAGATGAATGTTTGACAAAACCCAAACCTCGTCTTCTTAAAATTATAGACGTTAATCTTTAATGTAAAAGTGTTTTTGGTTGTGACTTGTGTGTCAACAACGTGGATTATGTTTATATATATATTTGATCGTGTAGTAACTACCAAGACGAGAAAAAAGGAACTTGTAGCGGAAAGTTGACTAAGTTTACAATTAAATTGTTTCCTTTTTTTACTAAGACCCTTTGAATTTGAATCCAAACCAAAAGCCCAATCTCAATTATGACTATAAATGAGTCATTAAGGTCATCAAACATAACATACACGTTATCTTAAAAATATCAAATATAACATACATGGTAAATATTCATTAGTATCGTCAAAATAATATTAATATTATGTATAAATTTTTTTAGGGGTATTATAATTCTACCACCCTTAAAAGAAATTTCGTCCGTGAAATTTAGATCGAATCCTAAATTAGTACGTAACAATTAATGAAAAGATGTGAGCGTTTTTTTATCTAAACGGCTGCGTATATATTTCTAAAATATTTAAATTTCTTGGGTGTTATAAATCTACCCCCCTTAAACATGTTTCGACCGCGAAATTTAAGCAAGAACTTACAAGACGACAACATTTTCCTCATGATGAACGCTCCATCTCTAAATTGATCTCGCATTAAGAGCAACATAAAACTTCAATAAAGTGTAGACTTCCTCCATGAGGTTACTTTCTATGTTAATGGCACATGCCACGTGATAACTACGACGTCTCAAAAGGTATGCACGTAACTTGCTATCGGTATGAGCTCATTTTTATACTTTTGTTAAGAAAAATTTAGTTTGTTAAACTCGTGAAAAATGCAAACGTGCTTACACATGGCAAAACGAGCTTGACCACCAAATCGACAAACAACTTAAGAAAAGAACAAGTTTATTTTCAAACTAATTTTTTGGACGACACAAATTAATAGTCTTTCCAACGATGATCGAAGTTCTCCTTGTCGATGATGCACCAACCTTTTAGATGACGATCCACAAAACTCCTTCACGGCGATTTATAGTTCTTTATTAATGATCGATGAAACATCATATTATATTTTCGCGAAACTTAGTTGACCCATGGAATTATAGTGCGAGGTACTAACAAAACAAATTTTAAGGCAATTTAAACGTAGCTTTATCACTACGCTTACGCTGTGCACTCTGATATATTTCTTATTGTACAAAAATAAATGAACTTGCAAGAGACTCATCTAAAAGCATGAATCTAAATCAAAATGTGGCAAGGCAATGATACTGAAATGAATGTCCTAACATATAGTCTACCCAATCCTCACGGGTCATAACTTAAGTTTATTTTATTATCTTTTTTACATGAAAGCTAGCGCAAATCCCCAAAGATCATAACTTATATACTAGTATGTCAAACCCCAGAGTTAATCCTCACAAGTCATAACATAGATACTACAGGTCGAAGCCTATAGCTCTGATACCATCTCTATAACACCCCAATTCTAAAAGAACCGGATGCTACACAAACGATACATAAACAGAGCAAAAGCTAAGTCCAATGAATTCTCTAATAAAGAAATAACATAAGTTGTCCCAATAATTCAAACTAAAAATAGCATTACAAAGTTCCGCTATGAATTTACTCTTAAAAAACTAAGTAGGCCAAAATAATAAGTCCTTAATACTCCATGCCACTTGTACCAGCTCACAATCTCTAAGTCATAATCCCTGAGTACCTATCGCATAAAAAGGAAAATACGGCTGAGCAAAAAACTCAGTGCGCGGATACAAAATGAAAGCAATACGAAACAAAAGAAGCATATTTGATCATAAACAATAATTCAATAAAGGAATTCAAACAAAAGGTTTTACCAATAAATTTAGAATCACAACGGTGACATTTTAATAAGGTAACTTCAATAGACTATGTTTAAAATGATACGTTCCAAGTGCAAGTTCGATAAGTGAGTTCAATACGTAATTTCAATATGTAAGGTTTCATTGGGACATGAGCTCAATACAATATACTAACACTTACAATAAGCAAGCATTATCTAATAAACAATACAATGGGTACATGGACCTGCAGATTCAAAATACCAAACAATGGTGGATGAGGTGTTGGGCACTACGCCTCCATCCACAAACAATAACAATACAATATCTATGGTCGACCAATACGCCTCCTAAAACCCCTTATAACACCAACAATTAGGAGCCGCCGTAGACAAATCACACTACTACGGATAGTGTCACGACATCGGTGCCACAATAACGCGGCCATGGTACCTCCATGGCTAGTTAATAACTCAAATACCCAGTTAAAAAGATCACAATATAAATCAATAAGGTTCAATAACAATAGGGTTCAATGACAATGAAGCAATAACAATGTGTCAATAACAATGAATCGAATGAGTCATTATAACAATAAGGTACTAATGATATATCATAAAGGATCATTTGAACGATTCAATAACGATGGATCAATGGTCAAGCGAAGGTACAATAGAAGTACTAGCGAAAAATACATACGATCATATTCGCAAAGAAAAGAATAAGATCAGATATCCGTACCTTAGATAGCCAAACCCCACGCCTAAACCAAAGTCCATACTTATTTTTCGTCAATGATCTACATAAGTTAGAGAACTATAAATTAACACGATTTCATTTTCTTCTTATCTAGGCTTGACTCGGTTTGTATAACTTTTCTATAGTGTGGATTTAATTTGTTACTTGGTTACTTTAGTTTTTGCCACTTATAGTGTTATCAAAATCCATCATTAACATATACATTAATTATTCTCAAAATCTTTTATGTGTAGACTAATTACATATAATATTACAAGTATAATATTACAAGTATACTCCTCTTCAACTTGTAATTTAACAACAAGCTAGAAACATTAGGACCTGTTAGAAAATCATAAAAATCAATTACGTCTTCGACAAATATAAAATAATCAAAACAATGACCATGTATTTAATTCTTCTCATTCCACTGGATTTTATCTCAATTAGTAAAATACATGTATTGGATTTTATATTATGAAACATATCTAAAACCTATTTTATGTGACTCGGTTTCGTTTTTTTATAAAGACACGATTCACTTGACACAAGACGTATTCATATTGTTTTAACAAAAAGTTTTACTTAAACATGATGGAAGTATAAAACTCAACCTCTTCATTATTATTATTAGTATATTTAGTCAAAGTCCCATAGTTACACAGTGTTTACACAAAAATGACAAATCAATATGTAACAAGTACGTAATGTATCTTCTTTATAGGAATTAAGTTTAAGATTTAATTACCACAAAACAATAGAGAGACATGCCGTAATAGAAACCAAATCCGGGGTCGAAACAAGAACATGATCAAAACCCTAAAAATCCATTCGAGGACTCATACATAACCTCGAACCTAAACATCCACGATCAAAACCAAAACCTTGACCCAAGCACGAACCAATACATAACCCAAAAACAAACTCTAAACTCGAACGATGTCTTACATGAACCTGAGACTTAGTTTATTCTACAACTCTAAAAATTTAGGAGTGGAAACCCAAACTTCTCACTTGAGCACACTCCAACTAACCCAATGTGTAAACTTTTAAACTAGATGAATGTTTGACGAAACCCAAACCTTGTCTTCTTAAAATTGCAGGCGTCAATCTTTGATGTAAAAGTGTTTTTGGTTGTGACTTGTGTGTCAACAACGTGGATTATGTTTATATATATATATATATATATATATATATATATATATATATATATATTTGATCGTGTAGTAACTATAAAGACGAGAACAAAGGAACTTGAAGCGGAAATTTGACTAAGTTTACAATTAAACTGTTTCCTTTTTTTGCAAAGACCCTTTGAATTTGAATCCAAACCAAAAGCCCAATCTCAATTATGACTATAAATGAGTCCTTAAGGTCGTCAAACATAACATACACGTTATCTTAAAAACGTCAAACATAACAAACATGGTAAATATTCATTAGTATCGTCAAAATAATATTAACATTATATCTAAATTATTTTAGGGGTATTATATCCACGAAGTTGTGTAGCTCTTCTCGAGCATGGTGAATGTTTATAGAACAATTACATGACGATGTATGAGGTTGTCTTAAAGGTGGTAGCGGAAAAGGTGGATGAAAGGAATTAGCCATCTATAGGGTTGTAGAGGCGTAATTGAGTGAGAAGAAAGAGGTATGATCACAATTTTCAGAAAGACAAAGACTGTTTTCGTTGAAGAGAAAGAGTGTTTTCGTCGGAGAGAAAGAATGTTTTCGTCGAAGAAAAAAAATGTTTTCGTCGAAGAAAAAAAGGAGAATGTTTTAACTTACGTTGTTAAAAGGCTTGAATATGGATTTTCGGATATGACCTTTAACGTTTTGCGATCGCAAGTTAAAGATACTTGAATATTTCGGATGAAATATTTAAGTTGTCAAACCTACTTTGAGGTGGATTAGATTTCTATCTAACCTTCCTTTGACAAAAGAGTGGATCTTGGAAGAAAGTGAGATGATGATTAAGGGAATGCGTGAGTGAAGACTCTAAGAGATTTAAGATCATTTTACGATGCTTTTGACTTTTTAGATTTGTGACACAAACGCGAATAACAATATTCTAGTATGAGAAAATATACACCTAGATGCATAAGACATATAGATATAAGTATGCGAGTTTATCTAAGCATGAATCAACACAATAATCAACGAGATTAATGTGTAAGACTATATGACATCTAAACGTTAATTGTCATACATTAGACTAACATATTGAAGGTGCTTTTACCGTTAAGGATGCTCGTTATAGGATTGACCAAAATATCCTTCCCACTCTTGCTCATACTACTACTTGGGATAAATCTATCCCCCGGAAGGTCAATGTGTTTATGTGGAGGCTTTCCTTGGACCTAAGAGATATTTTATCTAAATTGCTAGAAAAGAACAAATGCTTTATAAAAGACATGCATTCAATAGTTAAGCAAATAAACGTCGAGCATCTAGATAAACATGAAAGCATATAATTGCATTACATGGGAGCAAGTTATCATCTTGAAACTTAAAGCATATATGTGAGGTTTATTATGTCTAGATTGGCTAAGGAGAAGCCTAATTTCTACTTGCATAGTGTGCACTACTAATGAGATACAAAGTCCATCAATGTAGATTATCATTAGACATATTTAGGAGAAGTTATTTAGTCAAATTAGAGAATGAATATGAGACTATCACTAGAGGTGCTCAACTCAGGCTAAACATGACCATTTTTATGGGTTATACCACGAACCTAACTTCACTCTTAGAAGCAATTCAACTGTTAGATCAAATTGAATTTCTAGTACAATAGATTCTCCAGTAGTCATTCTTATGTTAGAAAAAATAGAATTCATATATTTGCCTAATGAAGTATAGCAAAGATAATTTGTATTGTCATATCACTCGGGGCCTAATATGACTCAACTTACATGCTTTAATTCTGGTTCACATAATCCTAATCAAGATGTGTGGAATTCTATGGTTGAATAAGAGAGAAAGCAAGTTGTTGTAATTTTAAGAGATAATGAATCATCTAGAACCTAGGAGTATACTTAAGGGTGACAATGCGTAATGTTTATTTTTACCCTATGTGAGAGTGTTCAAAGAATGCGCCTTTGCATGTCTTTTAAGCAAGAGATTTAATTAAGGTTACTTACCTCAATGGATCTTGTGAATGTTTCTTTGTAGAAATGATGATGATTTATTAAAGGTTAGTTACATGTATGTTGTACATTTAAGTAAGACATTCACAAGAAGACGATGTTTCAAATCTAATACCATAAGGTGGATTTACCTAAACCGAAAATGAATCTAAGATGAAAGATCCATCGATAGGTGGTGGTGCCAATCTTGGGCAAGGATCATTTTCCCCTATTTAGGAAGATGGTGTTTGTGGAAATATAGAAGGGTTGATAGTTTTGCCGTTTTTATTTAAAATTATATTTGTTTGTTAAAAGAAACTTTAGATTCGAACTTAAGTGGAATTCTAATGTACACAATATGAACAATACAAGTAAGTAAATGAATGACAAGTAAATATGAAAGACAAGAGATAAGAGTTAGAAAGATCAAACCACAACACAAGGATTTATAGTGGTTCGGTAATGAAGCACCTCTTCGCCCTACTCCACTCCCCGAGCACCAAACTCGAGAGTTTTCTTCACTATGTCAACAAGCTCCCTTTAGGCAGAGAAAACCGTACACAACTTAGCTTACACCAATTTCCGACACTAAGCGAAATGTCGAGTTCTAATCCTAGATAGAACCAATCTATCACAACTAACCACACTACTTCACAACAAATCACTACTTGGCTTCACTTCACAACTTCTCTCCACTTTACAATTTATATTCGCTTTACAACTTTAATTCACCAAGACACTAGTACGATCACACCAATCTAACACTACTTGCTAAGATCACCCCGATCTAACTTTACAAAAATGAATCACAATCCAATCTACTTATGGAAGACAAAACATCATACACACCTTCACAATATACACAAATGATTTACAAGATATAACACAACTACACAACTATACCAACTATACTATAACACTTCTTGACTTGAAGATAAGAAGTATTCTTCTCCTGCACTTGAGGATATAATGTTGGATCACTTAGAAATACAGCTTTATGATTAAATGATCAAAAGAATGAAAGGAGAGTATAAACTGATTTAGAACAGAAAGAAAGTGTGTGCAAAAGGTGAGAAAATCAATGGAGAATAGTCCAGTATTTATAGGAAAACTAGTCTGACAATTTGTCTGGGCGGTCCCCTTAAATAGGGTGCCGGTCCCCTTAATAATTAAAAGGACCACCCTTATAATTAAGGGGGCCGCCCAGCCTCAAACGCTCCCTTTTTTGTCTTTTCTGAGGGAGATATTTTCTGGAACATTTCTAGCCATTTTTAGGTAGAAAATTTGAATTCAAAATATTTATTTGAATAAAACATTTCTAAAAATGTTTTGTTTTTTTAAAGATTATAAAATAGTTTGACATTTTTATAAAAATATGAGGTTGAATAAAATCTTTGATCATTGAAATGCTTTAAGCATTGTTTATTTCTCCTTTAAGTGATTAAATTTTCGAAATGAAAATTTACTACCAATTACTTGTTTACGAATAATTTTTCATTAATCGTTTTTACATTTTGTGATTATCAAAACGTAGAGAGGTCAAAAAATATTAATAACGTTTTTAGGCATTATTTCTATCAACAATCTCCCTCTTTTGATGATTACAAAATCTAAACTCATTAAATGTAAAAAATTTTTTTTTAACTAGTATTTAGTGTGATTTTATGTTCTCACTTTCTCTCCTTTTTTGTAGAATCAAAAAGGCTTCATCGATGAATGTTAGTAAAACCGATGGAATAAATGCTCCCCCTCAATGTGTACTCTCCCTCGTTCGAGGGCACCAAGGAATCGAGCTATGGTAACTTTGCTACAAGAACAAGACAATCATTTCCTAACATATAGCATGTAAAAAGGAAAAATACTAGAGCATGTTGATAATAGTTGACATTTGTCAAGAAATTTGTGTGAATTAATAACCACAAATATATATATCAACTAAAAAGTTAAGTGCATAATTAAAACATAAGACTAAAGATCATTCATTAAACATAATAATTGTGTATAACACACAAGCATGCATACATCAAATAGAAATAATATGCTTGAAGCATAATAAGACAACATACATAAAATTAAACTATAAAGATCCTAATACACACAAGCATGCATACATCAAATAGAAATAATATGCTTGAAGCATAATAAGACAACATACATAATAATTCCATAGAACTTGCTTGCATAAGGTTTTGTTGACAATTATTTGAAAATGGCTAAACATGGTGTATGTTTAGTTTGGTGAAAGTGATGGTGGTAGTGGTGAATTGGGTGGTGGAGGTTGTGAGAGCATGTGTTCTATGTAAGAAAACATGTATTGGAGTTCATCTCTCAATCCAAATATAAGAGTACGGTTGTGAATGCAACACAAACATGAGTCTCTATGTGCCTCAAGAAGGTTCTAAGGTATGGGATGGCCAAAGATAGGTGGAGAAAGTGATGAAGTATTAAATTGGACATCAAGTGAGGTAATTGGTGAAAGGGTAAGAGTGATGTCCATTGATGTATTTTCTTGAGTTAAAGGTGGTAGAGGAACTCTTGGAGGAGGAGATGTTGGTGAGTTTAAGTAACCATTGGTTGATGGTGATGTGGATGATGTTGGTGATTTGGGTATGTAGTCAATGGAGAATGAGAAAATACCTTTGGTTGATGGTGTTTTTGAAGGTGCATTAGGAGCACTAGGGGATGAGAGTTGATGTTTGGGTGATGGGGTTTTAGTGTCATCATGAGTTAAATCCACAAACAATTATTTTGGTGGAATGATGTTAATTTTTGATCTTTTGGAGGCTTTGGAAATGGAGGCTCTAGTGGATGCCATGGTGGTTTATGGTAGTTGATAGAAAATGAAGAAGATGATGAGATGGTGGTGATCATTTGGAGGGAATTTATTGGATGAGAAAGGTTTAAAAATGGAATAGATTTGAATTTGTTTAAGAATTTCCAAAATATGTTCAAGTTTTCTGGGTAAAGATAGCTGAGGCTAGATAAAAGAGAGTCAAAAAGCATAAAGAAACAGTAAAATCCGTGAATCAGATGGCCGATCCCCTTAATTAATGGTCGACCCCCTTATCTTTAAGGGGACCGCCCTTATGAATTAAGGGGGCCGCCAATCTGGTGTTTTTCAGATGACCAAAAATTTAGTTTTTTGCAAAAATTTATAAGAAAGGTTGTGTTTTGGTGGTTAATTTATAGCAAGTCCCATGTAAATATATGCATGAAATCAAGTATATCATGTATGTTTGCAACAAATAAAATAAGAATGCATAATTATAAGAGCACACTAATAATTCATAGAGATTAAAGGACCTAAGCAAGTTGAACAAGTTAAGGTTCTTCCGACCAAGTCGGGTCGTCATCACACAATTAATTAAACATAAACATAAGTTCACATAAAGTCCTAAACCAATTATTCTACCAAGCTAGTCACCACTCAACATCATCACTTCTTCTTCTTTTCGAAGACTCCTCGAAATGCCTTGCCAAATGACTTGAATCCGCCTCTAAGTTCCTTATGCATTTGTTGTGTTTGATTGAGCAAGTCGGTTTGACGTTCGAATAGAAGATCATCATTTTGTTCAGAAGAAGTGGGAACATCATATTGTTGGTAATCGAGAGGTCCAAGAGAGTTTAGGTAAGTGGTAGGAGATGGGGTACTAGCACGAGAAGCACCATCATCCTCATCATCATCTCCTTGGTGAGATGAAGATTCACGGTTATGATGGGCGGAAGTTGATGAGACGGAGTGACGGGCTTTTCCACGATCACTTCGAGGTCGACGGGCTTGTCTTAGAACAAGTGGACGCATGACTCGTTCAACGACATCGTAGATGCCATTGTCAAGATGAGGGTAGTGTTCCATGACATGTCGAAAGAGACGTGTCAAGAACATACCATAAGGAAGATGGGCTTTAGGAGTTGCTCGTGCACTCTCAATTCTTTTGACAAAGAAATAGGCAAGATTATATTGTTGCTCGGCTAGGATACAATATAATATATGAGCAAGGCAAGCCGGGAGATGGTCCCGGTGTCCTCCTAATCCGAACACATTCTCATAAATGAGTTCGTTCCATCTTTTCAGATCTTGTCTAAGTTCTTTGGTTAGGACTTGATTTGGTGAAAGAATGACGTTTTTGTGTTTGATTTTGCGGTTAGAGTCAATACGTTGAAATTGATGAATTTCTTTAGGAGTGGGAAGGTCGGTATGATATGGTCCTTCAGTGTCTTGGGAGTATGCAAGAGCACCAAGATCCTATTCGTTCGTGAATACGGCTTGACCAGTGAATGGGATTTTGAGGATTTGACTGAATTGTTGTAGAGAGAGAGCGATGAATTTGTTTTGAATCATGAAGGAGATAAGAATGACGCCGGAGTCATCTCTTTGAAGAGTGACTTGATTATAAAAGTCTAGAATGAAACGAGGGACCATTGGATTATTAATTTCGTAAAGACAATTAAGACGAATGTTAGAAAAACAACAATCGATGTGATCGGATGTGTAGTAAAGTTGATCAACAACCCTCATGAATACATCGATCTTTGATAGGTTTGTAGAAGCGTGCGATAGAAGGAGAGATACCGGGTGTTTGAGATACATTCGGAATATAAGAACGAGTAAGAGAGGTATCACCAACTGTTGCTCGAGGCATATTTGTCACCTAAACAAGATAACAACTAAATAAATTAAAAAAAATAACAAATAAAGTTTCAAAAAACAACAAATGTGGGACAAGGATTACTTCAACTCTAAAAATGAAAACCTAAGAAGTAATCCATATGTTCCTTAATTTATTTTTCACTTAATCCAGGGTGTCGAAGAATATATATTAGTTATATATTTTAACATCTAGGAAATGACCCAAACACTCCCTTATCAATACAAGACTTGACTAAAATTTTCAAAAGATATACGTTAAGTTGTATATTTTGTTGACAAATATTAGTTCATCATTTTTTTGACTTGGTGAGAGTTAAATGGTATTTGTTTTGACTCAACGCTATGTTTTAAAACGTTAAACCAAACGCCCCTTTATTTTATACATTTTATAAAATGTATCAAAATGTATATGAATTATATATCTTGATGACTTGTACAAGTTAGTTATGTGTTTATACAAGTGATAAAAATATAGTGATGGTCATTTTGACTCTAAAAATTGATCCTAAGAAACGAACCAAACACCCCTTTATTTTTATAAGACTTTACCCATTGATTCAAAAAATATGTCTTTAGGAATGTATGTTTCGAAAGACAATGTATAATTATTTTAACGTGTATTTGGCATGAATCAACAATGTATAGAATCATGTTTTTAAATTTCAAATAAAAAAATTCAAAAAAAATGTATATAAATTTTTGAAATCCAAACGAATTAGTGACTTAATCCTATTGACAATTTTAAAATCCTATGACTATGGGAATCATTATAGTTATGGATTTCCTAGACTTAATCATAAAAATAAAAAAAATTATAAAAGTTATGAAAAATACCTAATTTTGATTGAGAGGATGAAATTGAAAAAGAAAAGTGTAGGAAATCTTACAATGGAGGTTGCTAATCTTGTTATTGGTGTTTGCCCCTTGCGAATTTTAGTCGAATGAGTGTTTGAAGGTTTGAATTTTGATGGTTTTGTGCGTTGGTTTTCGTCACAGCAGGAAAGAGGGAGAGGGAAGAATAAGAGTTTAAATGGTGTTTTGTAATTGCGGGTTAGTTTTTGGGCGGAATGGAAAGGGATTTTTGGTCGATTATTTAATAGGTGCCGGAATATATTGATTCGCCCTTAATTATTAAGGGGGCCGCCCACTTTAACACGGCCGGTCCCCTTAATTTTAAGGGGGCCGCCTATATTGGATTTTTTTTGTTTTTCGATTTTGACTAGTTTTGTAAATATACAATTATCAAAATACGTCGGGAGGTACTAGTAATATTATTTTATATACTCTAGTCGTCGAAGGAATGAAGTTGAAGACGAGAGAAAAATACTTGACATTTTTAATTAACTTTTCGTTAGGATATAGTTAAACTTAAAAATAATTACCCAATGAAATAATTAAGTTGTCAAGTTTTGGATGCGAGAGATGTTTTACTAGACGATTGACGAAATTTAATTGATATTTTAATTAACCTTTCGTTAATTAAAAATACTTTGATTACTTCGGATGAAATAATCAAGCTGTCAAGCCGAGAGAGGATTTAGTTACATTTTCAATCAACTTCTTATCAATTGAATAAATTAATTACTTCGGATGAAATAATTATTTGTCACGTTTTGTAATATTTGAAAAATGATAGAATAATAGAATGGACTTAAAGTTTGATGAGAAGATTTCGATAGACGTAGTTTATTGTAGACGTGTAGACGATGCAGACGTCGTGGTCGAAAGGAGTTTGTTTCATTCATAGTGATTTTGATGTCATGCCTTTCCGGCGTAAGATGAAAAACTAATCCTACTTCTATGTTAATAATTACCCACTAACTCACTTTTCTTCATCTACGTGAGTTCGCTACTAGTGGACATAAAAGATTTCCATTTTATAGAGGTACGTAGAGAATTCTAATTCAACTACGTGAGAGACGAGTTCATAATGAACAAAATCTCTTAATTCTAGAATGCCAACAAATGAAATTTCTAGTGACTACACTATTTCCATAAGCTTAAATTATGTTCTACTAACTATTACTTATTTGTTTAGCATATACCACATGTAGCATAATAATATATAGTCATTTAACATTTAACACATAATCTAAATTCTAAGAGGTTTGGAAAGAAGACATACCTTTGCCTACAATGTGTTTTCTTCAACATCTTCAAGTAAGTAAGGTTTGAAGGAGAAATCTTTTGGAAAACCCGTCATAGGATTTTAAGAATGTATTTGCTCGTCGAATTTCAAGAAATGTTAATGAACAACTCCACTCGAATGTTGTAACGACTCAACCACTTGGTCTCCAATGTCTCATGGGTCCAAAATTGTTAGTCCCGAACATATTTTGCATTTGATTCGGATACATATAAGGTGGACATATTCCCCACGGAGAGAAGTTTGGTTCTTGTGAATAATTCCACATTGAATGATTATTATTGGGGTAATTTTGTCTAACTTGATCTCTCCTAGGGATTGTGATGGTTGTTAACCCGAAGGGTGAGATTATTATTTCTTTTTAGAGTATTATTCTTAGATCTCGTTTTAGGCTTAGTAAAGCCAACTCCGGGTATTTAAAGAAAGGCTTATAAAAACATTTACTTCTTCTTCCGCGTTGTCAGATAGGTTGTTTTAGTATATTTATAAGCAGAAATTTTTGGTCTTGGGCTTGAGTTTGATTCTACTACTTTTTCTTTAGACTCAACCTCTTGTGACTTTACAAAATTCACTTGTTTAGACTCACTAGTTGATCCTTTGGTAAAATTAAATCCTAGGCCGGTAAGTTTTATATCAATCACCGGAAGGTTTTTGAAGATTTAACATTTTCTTAAGCGATTTACTACTATTATTAAATTGATTAAGCTTAGAAATTTCTTCCTAATTTTTTTATTTTCATCAAATCTTAAGGTCCTTGACATATTTTCACATTTTCATTTACCTCGTTTAGCCCTTTCTATTTTAGATAGTTTATTTTTTAGTTCTAGTACTTCATTTTCTAATTTATTTTTAATTTGTTTTAGTGGAATTTATTTTTAGTGCCATAATTTTTAGAGACCTTATTTTGCATAGTCGATTATATCATAATATCTAAGTCTTTTCATCTAACGATTAGTGGCCTCATCACAAAATAATTCGGTTTCAGAAAGTACCTCATTAAAGCTTTAGCCAAAAGAACATTTCTTCGTCCTTGAAGGTCTACCTTCTTCTTCACCTTCGTACGCTATCACTCTACACTCAATCACATTCCATGATCCTCCAACAAAGGCTCTTTGATTGTAGCTTCTTGATAGTTTTTGACACTCTCCGATGAGGTGATTTGAATCCCCACATTTAAAACATTTTCTTTCGCCTTTGCCATTTTTGTCATCTTTATTTCTTTGAGATACCTTTCTTTCATCATGTGGTTGCCTTACAAATCTTCCTCGTCTTTTGAAAAATTTCTTGAAGTCTCTCACGGCCATGGCGTATTCTTCGTCTTCACTATCGGAAGTCGAACTACCTTCATCACTTGATTCCTTTTTGGCTTTCAAGGAAAGAGATCTATTTTGTTCTCTTTTGCCTTTGACCATTTCAGAATCATTCTTAATTATTACTTTATAAACTTTTAAGTTTCCAATAAGTTCATCAAGCGATAGAGATTAAATCCTTTGATTCTTCAATAGCCGTAACCTTTGCACGCCATTTAGGATGAAGTGCTTTTAAGAAATTTCCTAACATAATTCTTGCTAGAAAAACCTTCATCAAGTGCTTTTAGACTAGTAATAACAGTGTTAAATCTAGCAAAAGCATTATCTATCGATTCCTCTTCTGGAATCGTAAATTGTTCATATTGTTGAACAAGAAGATTTATTTTATTATCTTTGACTTGACTATTACCTTGGTGAGTGATTAATAAAGTATCCCAAAATTATTTTGCGGTTTTACACATGAAAATTCTTTCGTATTCTTTACGTGGTAAAGCATTATAAATCACCATTTTAGCTTCATTATTTTTTGCATGTTTCTCTTTAAGATCATCGTTTTGTTTATCAAAAGATACAATTTCATCCTTTTTAGTTTCGAGATTATATTGAATAGGAGGAAAATCACCATGGGTAATAACATGCCAAAGATCTATCTTTTGATTTCACATAAGTTTCGACTCTATTTTTCCAATAAATAAATCCATCACTTTCAAATAGTGGTGGTCTTTGCATAGATTGCCCTTCTAAATATTTTTCCAATTCCATAGATCAATTCAAGTTTTAAAATACAATTTATTTTAAAAATCTTGTTTGACGTGGCTCCTGATACCAATTGTAGAAAACTAGAAGGGGGGTTGAATAGTTTACCGCTTTTTAAATTCATGTTATGCTTGTTTATAAAAATTTAGATTCGACTTTTGTGTGATCTCAATATGTGCACAATATGAACAATACAAGTATGTAAGTAAATGACAAGTAAATATGAAAGACAAGAGATAAGAGTTATAAGGAACAAATCAATCTATCACAACACAACACACCACTTCATGACAAATCATAGCTTGGGTTCACTACACAACTTCTCTCTACTTCACAACTTCTCTT
>BQNB010117109.1:0-12284 GCA_026074375.1 Tanacetum coccineum
GATTTCTACAAGTTTTCATTAATCAACAGCTTGGTGATATGTCACATCATAAGAAGATTTATGTTAACCCTTCACACACAAAGAAAATCTTTACCAATATGAAAAGAGAAGGAAAGGATTTTTCTGGAAGAATAACACCTTTGTTTACAATAATGATGGTTGAACCTATTCAAGATGAGGGTGTAGATTCAGGCATTCCTACTGATTCTCAACAAACACCTATTACTACTCAACCATCATCCTCTAGATCTCAGAAGAAACAGTCCAGGAGGAAACAGAGGAAGGACACTGCAGTTACTCAAGAGGAGACACAACAAGATGACAGTGTTCCTACACCTTCTAATGATCCACCTCTTAGTGGATTCAGATAGCATGCAACTATCTAAATTGATGCTTTTGTGTACTAATTTGCAAAAACAGGTTCTTGATTTAGAGAAGGCAAAGGATGCTCAAGCAAAGGAGATTGCTGCTTTAAAGAAGAGGGTCCAGAAGTTGGAAAGGAAAAAGAAATCAAGAAATACAGGATTATAAAGATTAAGGAAAGTTGGTATGTCTAGAAGAGTTGAATCCTCTGAAGATAAAGAGAGTTTGGGTGATCATGAAGATGCATCCAAATAGGGGAGGAGTATTGAAGATATTGATAAGGATGCTGATGTTTCTTTAGTTGATGATACCCAGGGGAGGTCGGATAATGAAGAAATGTTTGATATAAATGATCTTTATAGTGATGAGGTAAATGTGGATATGCCAGTTGAAGAGAAACAAGAGTAGAGTGTAAAGGAAAGAGAAGTAAATACTAGTGTTAAAGATAGTGCTGCTCCTACAACTATTGAAGAAAGATCAAGACTGTTTGTAGAGCTTATAAACAAAAGAAAGAAACACTTTGCAATGCTTAGAGGTGAAGAGAAAAGAAGAAAGCCACCTACTAAAGCACAAAAGAGGAATCTAATGTCTACCTATCTTAAAAACATGGGTGGATACAAACATAATCAGTTGAAGAAAAAGAGCTATGAAGAGATCCATAAGTTATTTGATAATGAAATGAGAAGAGTAAATACTTTTATACCTATGGATTCTGAGGTAGTTAAAAGCAAAAAGGAAACAGAAGAAAGTTCTAAAGGTACAGAGGATGAACTGGAATCTGATAAGTCAAAGAAGGCAGAAAGTAGTGAGGAGAAAGCTAAAGGCAGCAGAAAGAAGATACTTGGTAAGAAAAGAGCAGGGAAAGAGCAACAACAAGAATCTTCAAAGAGACAAAGAATGGAAGATGATAAAGAGACTGATGAGCATGAAGAAGTTGAAGTAGATGATGAAGCTGAGCTGAAAAAGCATTTGGTGATAGTAAAAGATGATGATATAGCAATTGATGCTATACCACTTGCTACCAAACCACCAGTGATTGTTGAATACAAGATTATTAAAGAAGGAATAATAGGACATTATCAATTGATAAGAGCTGATGGAAGTTCCAAGAGATATTCTTCTATGATTAGGATGCTTCAGGGTATTGACAGAGAAGACTTGGAGACTCTTTGGAAGTTGGTCAAAACAAAGCATGGTGATACAAGGCCTAAAGATGAACATGAAAGAGTGTTGTGGGGTGATTTAAAAGTCATGTTTGAACCAGACATAAAGAGTGATGTATGGAGAAATCTACAAGGATACAAAGTGACTATTTGGAAGTTGTTTGATTCATGTGGAGTGCACTTTGTAAGGTTTGGAAATGTGCACATCTTTATGTTAGTTGAAAAGAGATATCCCCTCACACCAATAACAATCACAAATATGCTAAACAAGAAACTTCAAGCTGACTATTGGAATGAGATGTGCTATCAATTACTTAAGCTAATGGTAAAGCAGCAAAAGGGTCAATAAAAGGTTTGAATGCATCTTCCTGATAGTGATGAGGGCTTTTAATAAAGAAACTTGAAGATTCATATGATGAACAACAAGTTTAGGGGAGGATTGTTGGGACTTAAAGACTTCAAGATGATTCTTAGAGTTACTGCTGCTCAGGTATACATTAGTGCTGTCAAGCATAACTTAGTACTGTTGGTGATACTAATGAAAATTATGCTAAGTAGTTAGTACTGGTAGTATAAAGTTACTACTGCTAGTTACTACTGTTAGTATAAGTTAGTACTGTTAGTATTAAGTTACTGCTGCTTGTTGAAGTTAAGACTGCTCAGAGTTGAAGATTGAAATATATGCTAAGTAGTTAGTGCTGCTAGTGGTAAAGTTAAGACTGCTAGTACACAGTTACTACTGTTAGTATATATTAGTACTGCTAGTACTAATGTTACTACTGCTTATGTTTATTAGTGCTGCTGGTACAAAAAGTTTATGCTGCTGGATTACAACTGTTAGAAGAATTTCTATTGTCAGAAGATAAAGACGAGTAAAGAGATAAGGATTACTTGGAGATGAAGATTAGAAGATAATTATAGAATAGATTGTATCAGATTATTCTATAAGTATATGTTTATCTTTTTTATATATTGTAAGCCAACTAGGAGTCCTTAGTCTATAAAAGGAAGCTCTAGGGCATTAGTTGATATACAAGTTTTCATAGTTGTCAAGTCGATTTAGAAAAGCTTCAAGGTTGTAAACCCTAGTACTAGTGAAGAGTACTCGTATTATTGATATAATAATATTGGAGCGTTTGGTTATATCTTTGTTCATTTATAATTACTGTTCTATTCATTATACTTCTAGATATTAAGGTGTAGATTTCGCATACACTTTAGTATACATACAAAGTTTATACAATAAGTTATTTTGGATTCATCCAAGGTGATTTAACCTTAGACAAGCTAAGGAATCGATCAAGGATTAGGATCAACAATAAGTTATTTATATAATAGTATAATAGTTATGTACTTTACATATTATTCGAGAGATGTAGTGGCACGGAGGACTTTCTTGGATGGAAAAAGAAAAGTAGTTATAGTTAAGGTTTCAACCTTGTTCTCTATAACTGTGGCTCTTGATACTAATCTATAACACCTCCATTTTGACATATATAGCAGCGGAAGCCAATCTGGGTTATTATTTCATAGTATAACAGTCATAATCATAGAAAATGAATCGTAAAGCGACGTTTTTGGAAAATTTAGTTATCATTCATTTATTCATCAGAGATTTTACAAAAGAGAGGTCCCAAACATCTAGAAACATAAAGTTTGAATGATAACAGTTTAGCCATCTTCAAGTCCGTGCCACTCTGTACCATAAGATGCTCAGTTACCTAAGATAAACATGCTAAAAAGTCAACACAAAGGTTGAGTGAAATTCATAAGTTTATAGTAAATAGTTTAAATACAAGTCATCATAAACAGTGGGTTACGTTATTATACACCCATAAGTGTAATAACATGAGTACAATTATTATAGAAAACAGTATTATTGCCCTAAGCTCATGACACCGAGACCTTGAGATAATCAATAATCACAAGAAGTTTCCCCAACGGGTGCCTTTTCCAAACACTCGCATAGTGATTCAAATAAAGTGTGTTTGGTTACCATAAAGTATAGGTACACCAACGGGGGAGTTCAGTCCCAAATAGATCTATTCACAGAATTTGCGCTTACTCCGAAAAGTAATTAACGGTTCATGATAGTAGGGTCTTAATGGCAAAAGTAAGGACTTCGGCAATAATATATTAGGATAGCATACAGTTGGAAAAACACTCATATTCATGATTTATAGCATGTATCCCCCTCGCAGGTTTATGAAAACATTAGAAGATTTAAAATGTGAGGCTATGAACTCACCTTAACAGGGAAATCTGATTGATGGCAAAAGTATATCAAGTGAAAGTAACAGCTACGTCACGCAACCTGGGGTAATATGTCAAGTCTTAGTGTGATGGTTTATGTTTCAAAACTTCATAAAGTTAAACGTATTACTTTGATTTATTAATTTATGGAAATATTGTATCACTGTTCGGGCTATCATAATCCAGAGGCCATGTAGTATCGTTTGAGGAGTCAGGGCACTTTAAATCGTAAACCCAGCAAACTCACCAAAACAAATACCCAAATGGAACCCTTCACATGAAATTCCCTAGTAACGTGATACGATAAGATTTTAAGTTTTTTTAAAAGCTAGTCGATGATAAATTATGTTAATTATATAACGTAAATGCGTTGATCGTTGATTAATAGCGATAAATGTATCGGGTTTTAATAAAATCGAGTCTTATAATATTAATATATATTTTTATAATTTATATAAAAATATTATATTTTATATTTTTAAGTTTGCAAAAATAGCAATATTTGCAGTATACATATTTGGTTTACAGATTTTTGGGATGAGCTTTAATATGGAAGTCCTAATTTTTAAGGATTATATTTTTATTCCCATATATATGTTCGCACATGGAAGCTGTCAATGCTGTCATTGGGATCTTGATTGTTAAATGCTGCTTCAAGTAAATCAGATATGTACATGCTAAAGAAGGTACTGTTTCATTGGGCCTCAAGACATGTGGGCTTCAAGGAGATTACAACTGCTATCAGGTTTAAATGAATTTAATATTGCAGTAGTAATCTTATTCAACTTAATGCTATTGTTGTGTTCGAAGTTTGTTAATACTGCTCGAAGGTATTTATACTGCTTTTGCTTCGTCCGAGAAAAGCAGTTTATACTGTTAGTTATATCCGATATCGGGTGACAAAGCATGTTTTTGGTTCTCGGCTGAGTTATGTTTTTAACAACACACACAGGAAGTTTTTGGATTTTGGTTTACAGGTTCTTAAACGTTTAAAAGGCTTGTATTTCTGGATTAATTGGTTACGAAGAAGATTGTTTATCACTTATTTGGAGTTGAAGTGGAGTTTCACAGGTTTGTGTTTTATCATATCTCAAATGTCTTACAACGTTTAGAGATAATTTATTCGTGCTTAGAAACGATGTGACGAAGACTTGACAAATCTAGCAAAGGTGTGTGATCTAACTTATGGTGCTCAATGCTCACATTTTCTATCACTTAGTATGTGTCTCATAGAAGATGAGGATAATTGTCAAGAGATTGCGGTCTACTTATATTTCACAGTTTTATTTATAAGTTTGACGTGACGTGGATAGTACAAGATATAAGACACAAGTTTGGGTTGTTCTACTTCAGCATCAAATTGGTAATACTTAGTTTTCTTCATCAGTAATCATTATATAGAGCCTACATTCAAGAAATGGTTAACATATGGGTTTCAGGGGAAGCTTAATGTTAAAATTTACTACTGCTAGTTATTATTACTACTGCTAGTTTAAGTTTCTACTGCTCAAGTTTATTTATCTTAAGGCGCGTCATGGTGGGTTATTTGAGTTGATGGAAGGCTGGATTAGGAGTGTGATAGTGATTTGTGGTTGTTGATAAGTGCTTAATTACACATATCTTTTACCTCTAAAAATGAGCTTAAATGACAAAAAACAGACAAAAACTGCCAAATATACTCAAAAAAGCGCTTAACATGACAAAAAACAAACAAAACACTGCCAAATATAGTATTTGTTTTGCATTTAGTACTTGTGCAGGAAGTGATATCATCAAAAGACAGAACAACCAAGCCAAAAATGACAAAACTGACGTGCCATCATGGGAAAGAAAAGAACTGTGCAAAAACCAGGCAAAGTCCAAAAATGCCAATCAAGTCAATAACAGAAGAATCAGCATCAAACCGGAGCCGGACTAAATAATACTAATTGGATGCAATCTAACCCTTCTGATGGGCCGGGAAAGACCCAATAGTATAATTTAATGAAAGACTGTGAAGACCAAATGGGCCCTAAATCAATTCTAGCGAGCCCATTTGTGTAGCATTTGACAAAGACGTGAAGACTTTGAAAGGCCCAATCCTCCCAGTTACAGCCAATCTCAGCCATTGTACACACAAAACCCACTTCATAATCTTATTGGGCTTGAAAAAGCCCAATAACCAAACCTGAACCTTATTGGGCCCAAAACCCAAACCCAGTGGGCCCAATACAAGCCCAACACAAAACAAAAGCCCATAAAACACTTTTTACAAAACTTTAGGGACTAAAGTTATCATTTTTTAAAGTGTTTTATAAAAGAAAAAGAGGCAAAAAGAATCCAGGACCAAAGCTGCAAATTGTTGAAAGTTTCTATTTCTCTTTTAAGTTATAAACAGCAGGGACCATTATTGCAATTTACCAAAAACCCTTTTACCCTTTTAGTTATAAAACGCAGGGACCATTTTTGCAAATTACCAAAACTTTCTTTATTCTTTTGTTATAAAACCAGAGGGGCCATAACTGTCACTTTCCAAACTTTGTTATAACTGAGTTTCAGCTTAAGAAAGAAATGAAAAGAGAAAGAAAGTATGAGGGGCACTCTTGCCTCTTCCCCAAACTTTACGTTTAAAACCTGCAACCACTTGGTACTCGAACCACCCTTCCCGCCAAACCCAAACCGCCTCTTCCCACGGTTTCTAGCTCCAAACCACTATCCCAAGTACCTTCCCAGCTCACCCATACCATTTCCCACCTTACCCTGCCCCTATAACCCTTCCCACTTGGAAATCACTCAACCCGACGATCCCATCATCGGCTGAGGAATGCTTATAAGGCCAATGAAAGGCTAGGATTGCTTGGGAAGTGTTGTACACACACAGCAAGCTCAACCCAAGTCCAATAGAAGGCTGAGAGCCTCTATAAAAGAAGAAAGAGCAAGCCGAAACAAAAACAACTTTTACTATGTTTTTTTCTAGTATAAAAATTTAAATTCATCTGTCTTATAAACCATTTTAATGTAATTCACTTGTACCTTAAAATTTGAGCACTATAATTCAGTTTCAAGTATACTTAAGCTTTGATTTCCAATTTTAAGCAAATTGAAAACCAAACCAGCTCTTAATAAGCTCAATTCATGTTAAATCCAGTTTTAAAGATTCAATTTACGTCCTTCTAAAAAACATCATTCTAATCATTTATAATCAAAAAGTATGATCACTTAAGAATTTGAGGTCATTTTCAAGCAACAAGGGAGAAATAAGCTAAGATTTAGCTTATTAAGGTTTAGAGGCAAGGTGCCAGTAGGTATAAGCTTTTAAAGTCACTCACTCAACTAGAGTGACTTTGGTGCTGAGACAACAACAATTTCAGGTTTAAATTTCTTAAGTTTCAATCTAGCTTATTTTTTTTAGCTTAAAATCATTTGCTTATTTCTATTCATCTTTGTTTAATTTTTGTCAAACATGTTTGTTTATGTTCAAGCTCTATCTGTTTTCAGTGTTAATTGGATTAAAATTGTGTGAGCCTAGTTCCTCTTGTAAAACTGAAATATTAGTGTATTAAGCTAGAAGAGAAACTAGCTTAATCTCACTAATAAGCTGTAGGTTTTTTAGCTTATAAAGCTTTATTAGGTCATTTTTAGCAAGAGTAGATAAAGTGTTTTAAGCTGTTTTAGAGTTTAAATAGCTTTTAAGCCAAAAATAGTTTGGACAGTTTTTCATTAAGGAGTGTTTGGAATTGGCTGTTTTTGACTCAGAACTCGTTGTAAGGTGAGTTGATGAATAATGGCAATTAATTTTCTTACTTCAAGATTGTCATATATTTTGCTTGTGCGAAAAACTATTTGTTGATATGTATATAACAAAAAATCATGTTTTTTGACATATTTGAGATATAAATATTACCTAACTCATTTTTATACAGCACACATCTTTGGTAAATACTATACGTTTAAAAAGGAATATAAGTTATGGTGGTGTTAGAACAATGCAAAGCACAAGCAAAGTTTAAAAACAATATATTGGTTCTTTTACTTAATTACCAATGTATTATACAATTCATTTATTTTGATTAACCAAACTCGAGGATCAAAACAACTCAAGATGATGAAAATATTAGACATTTTTGTTGGAAGAGAGATAAGTTGTTGGAAAATATTTTAATGAGAGGTTTTAACATATGATCTAGGAACATTATTTTTTCACACACTTGACAAACTATTAAACTCTCATTCCTAAGTGGGTTACTACACTCAAAATGATCTACAAGATGTTTATGTAACACTTGTAAATATAGTGATCTTATGCCTATATGCAATGCACAAACAATTTTGCAACTTAACGCAAGAAATCTAGCGTAATTCCTATTAGGCATATTCCGAAAACTAGTAACATACAAATAGCATACATGGCACATGTGTTTAGATATATAATTAGCTCAATTACAAATTGTAACGATTACTTATTAATATCTATTAACCAAGTTAAAACAAAAGTAAACACACATAATCATCTAGCATAACACAATAGGATATTCGTCGTTGTTTTGTGTATTAGATATAACGATGTATACTTAGCTTGATTTGATTTGAAAATAAAATAGTTTCATCCCATTTCATAATTATTAAGATCAATATTTTGAAAAGATGAATACACTATTTTTCAAAGATATATCAATTAGAAATGCTTGACTCAAAGGAAAATGTAAAATACACGTTTTACATTAAAACAAAACTTAAAGTTTTGACCACTATGTAGTATTTTGCATTTCTGACTTATTTAAGTTTAGAATGAAGACTTGGAAGTATTTTAAAATGAAAGTAGATTCGATTATCTTTGAAATGGCGGGTGGAACGACTTCTACAGACTTAACGGTTAATTTTAATATGATTTTTAAGTTTGTCAAATCTGCTGAAACATACAGACGACCCCCATAAAGGTGACGGCACCCAGATAAATTAGGGAGCCGCCGGAACATTTAGGGGACCGCCACAAGAGACCCAAAAACACGTTTTTTGTATTAAATCATTTGGTAACTTAATGTAGGACGTAGGACCTCAGGAATTGTTCTCAGCACATAAAACACGTGTTTTAGACATTTTACTCCTCGGGACATAACAAAGACGTATTTTACACTTCCAAGCTTTTTAGAATATTTTCAGTCAAGCAATATACCGATGTGTATTAACAACAAAACTGATACGAATCAAGCAACAAAACACTTTTCATATTTAATCCCCCTTCATGGGGTAAGTTGAATACAATGATCGTACTCTATTTTAAAAACTATTTTGTTTTGAAACTAGAGCGACGTGGCTCTGATACCAATTATGGAAACCGTAGAGGGGTTGAATACGTTTCCATTTAAAACTTTAAATCTTTTGTATCAAATCACCAATCAAGTTTGACACAATATGAGAAGTGTAGTATATGATATCTACAATAACTAATGACATAAATCAAACAATACAGACCACACTCACAATAATCCACTACAAAGGAACTACACAACCATAAAGTAAAAATGATATATACAACAATCAACGCAATCATGATCACAATGCAAGTATTAAAGTAAAGCAATAAATGTAAAGAAATAAGTAAAGCGAAAGGTAAAAGAAAATGCAAAGCAGACACGATGATTTATAGTGGTTCGGTCACGAAGCTCCTCTTCGCCATACTCCACTCCCTGAGTATCCAACTCGAGAGTTACTTCACTAATCAACAAGCTCCCTTTCGGCAGAGAAAACCTTATACTAATGCTTACATTATTTTCTGACACTAATCTAGATGTCTAGTCCTTCTTTGGGTACAACCAAACCCGTTATGTTTTATGGCCCAACATAACAAACCATGTGTTTTATGGCCTAAACACATAAACCACGTCGCCTACATTATTTTCTGACATTAAGCTTGATGTTGAGTCCTAATCTTAGCTAGAACCAATCTATCACCCATACTTGTATTTTGAGGACCGAAATACTAACTGACACAACATCAACACTTCCAGATTTATACACTATCCGGATCTACACAGCTACACAAGAATGAAAGACATGGACTTAAGAACTATAAGTATAATTGTTACAAATGAAAACTTGTAGGAACACAAAAAGTGTCGGTCACTTCCATGGATATCGGTAGATAGCTCGTTTAGCTATTTTTGGAACCTTAATAGGCTAAGTTAGGAAAAGCCCATGGAAAGCCCATGTAAGCCCATTCTAGCCGGCCACTTTAGGGTATTTATACACCTCTCCATGCCTTGGAGAGGTAGTTGGTTGTTCATTTTCCCACACACATAATATACATTCCATTTCCATTTACTTTCTCTCTCTAAGTTCATCCAACCCACTCTCTCTCTAGTTCTTGCATAAATTAAAGATTACTATTATTCTACAATTGGTATCAAGAGCCATGGAGTGGTGTGTTTAGTTTTTTCTGTTTAATTTTTTTTTGTTCGTGTGTTTTTTCTTGCAAAACTCGTCCTTTCTTTCAGTTTTCTTTGTTTTCGAAGCACAAGTGTACACTAAAGGATCATTTACTTTGGTAAATTTGATCTAGTATCTTGATGATATAGGTGTACAAGCTTCGAAATCAAGAATACATCATTTTTGGTACTTTTGTGTTCAAAAACCTTTACAAAGAACAAAATCTTGATTTTAAATTTTTTGGCTTAAAAACCTTAAAGTTTTCATTTTTCTTCTTCCTATAAGGTTAGTAACACTAGTTGTATAAGATTTTTTGCAAAAAACCGATCAAAAATGTGTGTTTTTGTGTTTTTGAGATTTTGAGTTTCGTCACTGTTGGTACCGAACAACTCCAGTTAGTTACTATCGAACAACTACTATCGAACAACTCCAATTTGTTAGTATCGAACAACTACTACCGAACAACTCCTTGGCAGTTAGTACCGAACAACTCCTTGTCAGTTAGTACCGAACAACTACTATCGAACAACTCCTTGTCAGTTAGTACCGAACAACTACTATCGAACAACTCCAAGGCAGTTAGTACTGAAGCAACTACATTGACACTCCAAGGCAGTTAGTATCGAACAACTACTACCGAACAACTCCAAGGCAGTTAGTACCGAACAACTACTACCGAACAACTCCAAGGCAGTTAGTACCGAACAACTACTACCGAACAACTCCAAGGCAGTTAGTACCGAACAACTCCAGGGTAGTATATACCGAACAACTCCACAACTCAATTTTCAAAATTATACGGTTTATTTCTTTGACTTGTAAAATCCCGTGAAATATTAACTTGTTTTTCCCGGTTTTGTCAAGAATTGTAAAATCCCGTGTAGTTTTAAGAATTTTCCTCAAGGACTTAAAATACAACTTATTAAACACAATTTTCTTTCTACCAACCGATCGACCATTCAGTAAAACTTTTGATACACTTTAAATAATGACGACCCTCAGATAAGTCACTCTCTCGGTGGATGACAATAAACCACCGATGCTTGAAAAATACTTGTATGACTCACTGGTACAAAAACCGGATTTCGTCACACATGCTGTTTTTTGAATGGCCACACAGTCAGATATTTATGTGACTAAATGTACCAGAATAAAATAAACAGCCACACTTAAACGCATTTTGTGTGACCATTTCGGAATTTCATTGTCACACATTTGATATTTATGTGACTAGAGGGTAACCTGGTAATTTTGTAGTTGATTATTTAGTCACTACACTTGGACGTGTGACAGATACAAATAAGTTTGAAACATTATTCACTAAACCTCATTTGGAGTGTTCCCAAATGCTCAAATATCATGTACATGTGACAACGCACAATTTCAGGTCATTTTACGTCCATAAACTCAAACTATTTACTTTGAATTTTTACGCGTTTACTTTTAATTTCAACCTTTAAGTTAAATCGCGTAAATCAAAAGTTAACAATTAAGGTAAACCGACATTTGTCACACCCCCAGACGGGGCCTGGACGGAATATGTGTCCGAGGGCATGACGTCATCATAATCCGAACACAAGGCACAAGAGAACGACCACTAATGGACGTTTTGAAAATCATAACTCGTTGCATTGTTTTAAAATAAATAAGTTTTACAACATTTAAAGGAAATTAAACATTTACGGAAGCAAAAATAAAATATAGCAGAAGCATAATTTGGTTTTCAAAATACAACGAGTATGAATGGTAATAAAGTCTTGAAAGAGTATCATATTGCACGTAGACTCCACATAGCACATCAAGAAGTCCAAAGCTAAGCACCTAAGAAAAAAACATGCTAAAACGGTCAACATAAAGTTGAGTGAATTCATAGGTTTAAGTAAAACATTTATGAGGACCAAAACGTTGAGTTTAGTGAATACAGCTTCACTCAATGTATTACGAAAAACATTTAATAATCAGAAACGTTCAACCAAAGTAGTGTGGACCACAAGTTTACAGTACGCACGTGACAGCCTCATTTTCGTGTCATTGTACGACTCTATTAATGATCACTAATTATTTTAGTCTGATACGCGTTTACTTTTAATATTTACTTTT
>BQNB010117110.1:5559-21235 GCA_026074375.1 Tanacetum coccineum
GTGCACACTCTAGGGCTCGTCAATGCTAACCATATTCCATGGACTGAATTCAAGACGATGATGACTACAGAATACTGCCCAGCAACTGAAATCCAAAGGATGGAGCAAGAGCTCTGGACTTTGACTCTGAAAAGAGACAACATTGAGGCATACAACAATCGTTTCCATGAGTTGGCCTTGATGTATCCTGAATTGGTGCCCACTGAAAAGAAGAAGATTGAAAGTTACACTCGTGGGTTTCCTAAAAGAATCAAAGGAAACATCACTTCTTCAAATCCTGCAACTCTACATGATGCCATCAACATGGCCCGTGAATTGGTTGAGCAAGCAGTTTAGGGTAGGGCTACCAGAATTGGTGAAAGCAATAAAAGGAAGTGGGAAGACCACCAAAGAAACAACAACAACAACAACCACAACAACAACAACCGCAACCGAAACAACAACTATCACCAGCAACAAAACAGGAGGCAGGAAACTGCCAGGGCCTATGCTGCAGCCCCAACTGAGAATAGAGGTTATGCTGGGAATCTACCAAAGTGCAACCGTTGCAACTTTCACCATAGTGGGCGATGCCCTCCAAAGTGTCAGAAGTGCCAAAGAACTGGTCATCTGGAGAAGGATTGTAGAGCTATACTTCCAGGTGCATGTAATGATTTCCTGCAGAATGCGACGTGTTATGGGTGTGGTGAGAAAGGACATCTTAAGAACAAGTGTCCTAAGGCAGGGAACCAGCATAATGAGGGAGCTCGTGCGAGAGCTTACGTGGTGGTTGAAAATCCGCAGCAGAATCCAAATGTGGTCACGGGTACGTTTCTTCTTAATGATCACTACGCTTGTATCCTCTTTGATTCTGGTGCTGAGAAGAGTTTTGTATCTTCTGCGTTTACACCTTTTATTGATATTGCCCCAACCGCTTTAAACACTAGTTACGAAGTAGAGTTAGCCGATGGAAAAGTTGTTAGCACCAATACCATTTTACGTAGTTGCACCTTAGTCTTGCTTAATCACGTGTTCAAAATTGACCTACTCCTGACCCGACTAGGAAGTTTTGATGTCATTATTGGTATGGATTGGTTGTCATACCATCAAGCTGTCATACATTGTTATGAAAAGATTGTTCGTATTCCTCTTTCGAATGGCAAGATTCTTGAAGTACAAGGCGAGAGGCCGGAAAAGGATCTTGGATCACTTGCGTATATCAAGGCTGATGAAAAGAAGCTTGATGACATTCGGGTTGTTCGAGACTTCCCTAAGGTATTTCCAGATGATCTGTCAGGATTACCTCCTGTGCGAGAGATAGAATTCCGCATTGATCTGATTCTAGGTGCGTCGCCAATTGTTAAATCGCCATACCGATTAGCTCCGTCAGAGATGCTAGAGTTGTTGAACCAACTAAAAGAGCTTCAAGAAAAGGGCTTCATTTGACCTAGTCACTCACCATGGGGAGCACCCGTGCTTTTTGTTAAGAAGAAAGATGGTGAGATGAGAATGTGTATTGACTACAGGGAATTAAATAAGTTGACTATAAAGAACCGCTATCCTCTTCCCAGAATTGACGAAAGTTTGTTCAATTACAGGTGACTTGTTGTTTCTCCATAGATAGATCTTCGTCGGGATATATCGGTTGAGACGTCCGAGAAGAGATATACGATGACGCGTGTAGACCGATTCTGGGGTATTTTGAGTCACAGTTCACGCCATTTGGGCTGACGAAGCACACGCAATCTTTATGGACTTAATGAACCGCGTTTGCAAACCGTATTTGGACAAATTCGTAATTGTGTTCATTGACGACATCTTAATCTACTCAAAGTCAGAAGAAGAACATGAAGTCCACCTGAAGACGATTCTAGACTTACTCAAGAAGGAGAAGTTGTATGCCAAATTTTCAAAGTGCGAATTTTGGTTACAAGACGTACAGTTCCTAGGAACATGGGTCACCGTGTCGGTATCAAGTGGATCCTAGCAAGGTTGGTGTCGGTCAAGAACTGGAGGGATCTGAATAGTCAACTGAAATCCGTTCATTCTAGGATTGGCGGGTTATTACCAAAGATTTATTGAGAATTTCTTCAAGATCGCCAAGCCCTTACCTTGTTGACTCAAAAGAATAAAGCTTATGTGTGGGGCGATGAACACAGATGAAAAGATTTTCGATTTAAAGGAGAAAAAAAAAAAAACAAAAAAAAAAAAAAAAAAAACGCTATGCATTTGCTCCAGTGTTAGCATCCCCAGATGGGTGACCAGCGACTTTGTGTCTATTGTGATGCATCGAAAAAAGGTTTTGGGTGCCTTGTTGATGAAGCGGGGCAAGTGATAGCTTTATGACGTCAAGCAATTAAAGAAGCTGAGAAAAAATTATACCTACCCACGACTTGACTTGGGTGCAGTGGTGTTCGCCTTAAAATCTGGAGACATATCTTTATGGGACAAAAAGTGTTTTCTACACTGACCCACAAGAGTCTCACGTACTTATTTGAACGGAAAGATTTGAATATGCGCCAAAGGTGGTGTGATCGAGTGCTCAGTGACTTCGTATCGTGAGATTCAAATTCCACGGCCAAGGCAATTGTGGTGGCAGTGCCTTGTGTAGAAAAGAAAGAGCTAAACCAAAGGCGAGTACAGTGTATGCAAGTACTTATATTCATTTGGACTTAAGCACTAAGATGTTGGAAGCACAGGGCGGGGGAAGCTTCCACGGATATCAAGCTACTGCTCGAATGGCTAAGAGGATTAGAAAAACACTTTAAACGATGAGATGATGGTGGAATTAACTTCTTTGATCGTATCTGGATTCCATCAGTTGGTGGTGTAAGGAAACTGATCATGGATGAAGCTCATACTTCTAGATATTCAATACATCCGGGTGCGGATAAGATGTATCATGATCCGAGAGACTTGTATTGGTGGCCTAGTATGAAGAGAGACATTGCTGAGTACGGTAGGCAAGTGTCTTTCGTGTCTAGGTTAAAGCGAACATCAGAACTTAGGATTTACTTCAACCACTGAAATCCTGAATGGAAATGGAGAAGACTAACAATACGAATAGTCACAAAGTGCCTAGAAGCAGCTGTGGGTACTTGATGCGATTTGGGTCATAGTGGATTCGATTGTCCAAGTCGGCTCACTTCTTTACCATTCGTGAAGATTACAAAACGGAGAAGCTGACAAGAATTTATATCAACGAAATCGTAGCAAGACATGGTGTACCAGTGTCAATCATTTCAGACCGTGATGGTCGATTCGCGTCACACTTATGGCAAGCTCTTCAGGAAGCGTTGGGTACAAAACTACACATGAGTACGGCTTACCACCCCGAGACTGACGGTCAGAGTAAGCGTACTATTTAGACGTTGGAAGATATGCTTCGAGCTTGTGTTATGGATTTTGGTGGTAGTTGGGATGCTCATCTCCCATTGGTTAAGTTTTCTTATAATAACAGTTACCACGCGAGCATTAAGTGCGCACCATTTGAGGCTCTGTATGGGCGGAAATGTAGATCCCCCATGATATGGACTGAAGTGGGAGAAAGTCAGCTTATTGGACAAGAACTTGTGCAAGAAACAACAGAAAAGATTTTTCAGATTAAGGAAAGGTTGAAAACGGCAAGGAGTCGCCAAAATAAAGGCTACGTGATAAGTGCGCGTAGCCTCTTGAATTCAAGTTGGAGACGAGTGTTACTTATGTATCTTCAATGCGAAGGGTGTGGTACGATTTGGTAAGAAAGGCAGCTGGGCCACAATATGTAGGACCGTTTGAAATAGTGAAGTGTGTTGGAGGTAGATTATCCGGCTGAAATGACCCAGGAAACTAAGCTGTGTTCAACGGACACGTTTATGTGTCGAACACAAGAATTGCTTGGTGTGCAGATGTTCAGGTGCCTTTGGATGAGATCGAGATTGATGAAAATCTGCGATTTGTCAAAGAGCCTATTGAGATCGTAGAACGAGATGTGAAAAGCTAAAGCGATGAGAATCTATTAGTCAAATTCGTTGGAACTGCGGCAAGGAGCTAAGTATACCTGGGGAACATGTAAGACCAATTCGGAAGACAATATCACTTCTTTCTATGAAACGACCTCCTTCAGGTGTTGCAACCTGAGCCTTGAGGATAAGGCTCTTCTAACCGGAGGAGACTGTAACTTTTCTTGTATTTTCAGGTCATTTACGCAAGTCTTTATTTCACTTAATTATTTTTTTTATTTTTTTTCTCGTAGTGTTTACTTTTAATTTTATTAGTTAGTAAAATGCGTACAGTTATATAATTAACACAATTAGCGTAACGACACCAAACGAATTAAAGTTTTCGTCAAGCAAGCAATATATTATTTTTACGAAAGTAATAATCAACTTTTTATATTTTATTTTATTGGTTACGTAAATTGTTTACGTTTCGCGATAAATACGGTTTAAGCATAATGGAATAGCTAAAATTAATCTACGCTTCACAAAATACTTATGTTTTTAACAAATGCTCAAAGTTTTATACATCTTTTACTTTCATTCATCATTGTGACGAATTTTACCACTGAATAAATAAACCAATACATACGCTTTACAAATTATACAATATGTTTAAAAATTACCTCACTTATATAGGCAAGTAATTACTTTCATTTTGCAAAAATAAGATATTAGCTGTCAATGCCATTCCCCTAAATTTCATGAGTGATTCTCTATTTTAGGGAACAAGTCATTAAAACCTAAGACTTTTACAAGTTTGACAAGATCTTAATTCTCTATTGTGTTTCTTTGATATGTCTTAGGACTTATACAAAGTTGCACTATTTAAGTAAATCACACATTTCTATTTACAAAGAAAAAACTTCACTATACTCCCTTTGTTCTCTAAAAACCAGAACAACTATCAAACCACCACTCAGATCCATACAAAATATTTTTTTAAACATTTACTCCATTTCTACATCATATTAAGGACATACAGAAAGATTTAAGGTTGTTAAGCCTTTTCAAGAGTTAAGCAAAGAAAAATGGAAAATTAGGATTTACTTGGAAATTAGTGTTTTCAAGATCTTGAAGTTGGTTTATAATCTAAAGACAAGGTTTGGATTGTGTTGATTATTGTCCATATTACATCACCATTAAGGTTATCTAAATCCTTTATGGTCTTTAACAGAGTTATCAATTTTTAATGTGTTTATATGTTATATTAGCAATATATTTTGATACTTGTAAATGTAAACTTATTTCTAAGTGTGATCATGGTTTGAAAATTTTTACATATGTTATGAGGTTGATAAGATCATGAAATAATGGATAAATAAGTATTTGTAAATTGTTGGTTAAGTGTAAACATGTATATGTATAAACTTGTAATTTAATAGTTACTAAGAAAGTTTAATGTTTTTAAGGCTTTGTTAAAGGACTGATACTGTGTACTAACGCACTGTGTTTTCATGTTCATGACGACATCAATATAAATTCAGTCAATGGTCACCTTTTTGAATTGTACTGTTTGCTTGGAAATTCATAAATCATTAAGCGTAAATCGCGTAGGCTTAAAAATTAGGTTCAATGTAACACGGGATCTAAAAAATTAAAGGTTTACATCAGTCACGGGTTCATATAATTATTTTGAGAATTATATTAATCTTTGTTATTTATTTTTTATAGGATACGTAAAGAGTATACGTTTCGCGATAAATTGCGTTTAGACACTCCCGGAACCACCAAAACTTTTCTACGCTTCAACAAATACCCACTTTTATACCATACATAGATAAAGTTGGGAAAATAATATATCTGTTTTATATCTAGCGAAATTATGCAAAGTTCTAATGAAAATCATCCATTGTGGTCCAATAATGCACCAAAACTTCTTCAGACACAACCATACTTGTTTTGCTAAAGACCATAATATCGGCTTACCTAAGATAAGAGGACATCCTTGCTCCTTACTTTTGACTCCTTGACACATACCTTCGCACCATACTTGTTCTATACATAAGAGAGTATCAACACTTTATACAATAAACACTTAGTTAATTTTCAAAATCTTTCTTCCATTCTCTATTAATGCTACGGCATTGTTCAAGCACTCGACCAAATCAATAGCAATTTTTATAAACAATACACTTCCATATACACATCTATCCTAAGGCGTTCTAAGGTGTTTTCATCCATTGAATCACCACTTTACAAGTATTAATCAGAAAAAACAAGATTAGGGTTTGTTGTGAAAATGGGTTTCTTAAGTGCAAGGCTTTGGTTTTAAGCTAAACCGGGTTTTAGCATTTGTTTATATCATCATCATAGTTCATAAGGTCTATTTTAAACTTTATGCTTTCATGTTATGAGTTTTTTTATTTAAGACGGTGCTATATAGTGAAAATCACCAGTTAGGAATATTTTTGAACATGAAAAATATAAATTTTTCTTGTGATATATGATTCTTGTACACTTTCTACATACTTTGATGATGGTAATATCATGAAATAAAAGGGTTATTAGGTCTTTGTACAATCTTGGGTTTACGTATAGACTGTTCATATGTAAATTGTGATTAAAAGTTAAGTAAGTAAAGTTATGTTTTTATGTGTTATCCTGGGATTTGTAACCTTGATAACTTGGACACATGAAGGGACTATAGGACAAGTAAATGTAATATATAGGATGATATATAATATATTGATATATGAGACTAGTGGTAAAATACAAGTGGTAAAGTATAAAGAAAAGATCAAAAAAAAAATGAATCACAAACTCAAGCAAAATTCTGTCCAAAATTCGGAATTTTGTACATATCTATTTTATATTTTTAAAAGAGTATAATTTTCACAACGATTCGAAAGGTAAGAAAATTGTTAAACGGATTAATAACGAAAAAGTTACGTTAAAAAAGAGTTATACGTTAATAAACGAAGTCGTAAGTGAATTTTTATAAAACATTTTTATAAAAATTTTAAACAGCAAGTGTTGATATTTTTAAACAAATTATAATATTTTGTAGGATTCCAAAATGATAAGAATGTAATTTTTCAATTAATAACGAGATGAGTTATGAATTTCGCGAGTTGCGACAATTAAACTTTCTTAACACTATTTTTATAAAAGTTACTATTCATGACAGAAAGTTTGTATTTTTGTAAACCTATAAAATTATAAGTATAGAAATTTCCAAAAACGTGAACGTCTCGAAGATCGTTTCTAACACGGAGCTATAAGAATAAAATAGACATTTACGGGTTTTATGACGACGAATACGGTTTTTTTTATAAAAACTCACGCCTGATGTGAACAGTAAAAGTTACTGTTCACCAGAGGGTCAAAATATGAAAAATGTCAAATTATGATAACTCGTCCTAATCGAAAGATGGACATAAGAAACGCGAGAATCGGGTTTTAAACGCGAAGTTAGCAGTTTTATAAAACGGTAAATTAAACGTATTTATTATTAAACACAATATACAAATATTAGTTGTGATTGAGCTAGAATAGAATATATGTGGTTATCAAAAGTAACTTATATTACTAGGGAGTTTCATAATGAGGCCTCTTCGGATGGCGTATCGACGAGTTGTTGGATTTACGATTTAAAGTGTCCTAACTCCTCGTACGTCATGTCATGACCTCTTTAATTATGATAGCCCGAACGATAGTACGATATAATCTATAGGATTACATTCAATGTTATCAATTAAAGTACTCGGTACTTATACGACCTATGATAATTTAGGTTGCATACGATCTTTTACGTGACGCTTTATCTGCGATATTTGGATTTTTCAGAACTCAAGGTGAGTTCATAGCCCCACGTTTTACATGATTTGTTTTATAAGTTTTGGGGTGAGAACATGCTTGTTTACAAATGCATTTATATGGTTGATAACAAATTGGTTTACATACTCTTTTATATATCTCACGATGAGATACACTACTTGGTTTACTTTTTGGACGTAAGCACATACTTGACTTTTACTCGAATAATTACGGATTAGCTTAGGTTTCATGAACTGTAAATCACTTGGAGGGTGAGCGCGAATGTTATAAAATAGATCTATTGGGGATTGACAACCCCCGTTCGGGTGATTAGCTCTCACTAGTTCGAGATCGAACTAACGAACGTTATATCATGTCGGATTACGACTGGATTGGTGTCTACAGGGCCAACACTGAATACTAATGAATTTTTACCGTGCCTTGAATAAAGTGGCATACTTATAAGTCTACGTCGCAGTTCCATGAACTTAGAGTAATCGTAATCATTTCTCTTACATACTTGAAACTAATTGGGATATTGTGCTCATTATAATATCTACTTGAAACATTTTTGGATATTGTGCTCATTATAATATCTACTTGAAACATTTTTGGATATTGTGTTCATTATAATATCTACTTGAAACATTTTGGGATATCATGTTCATTACAATATATACTTGAAACTTTTTAGGATTTTATATAAGGAAACCTATATATGTCGGTTTATGTGTTGCAAGTCTTGTATGGGCGAAACTTGTAACACAGTAGACCTATATATATAGTTTTGGGATTTACAATTATACTTACGAAAACCTATGAACTCACCAACTTTATGTTGACCCTTTTAAGCATGTTTTTCTCAGGTGAAATAGATGCTTGGCCTATTTGAGGAAAATGGGAGTCCAAACTTTTCAAGAATACTTTTCAAACGACACTTAGAGGTCGTTCTCTCATGACTTGTGCAATGGTATTATGAAGTAACGCTCCCGGAAACACATTCCGCTGCGACCCAATTTTGGGGGTGTTACAGATTGGTAATCAGAGCCAAGGTTATAGAGAACTAGGTTGCGTATCTTACCTAGACTATGACCACTTTCAACGATCACATTTTCAAAAGTTTTTACGGGACATACATGATATACATGCAATATGATAACTATATGAAGTTAGATGAACGTAAAAGGTTCGAGTATTGTCCATCGTCGAGTAAATTTATTAACTAGGTCGAGACGTATAACAATTCATGACTGAATCTCAAGACAGTTCTTGTTTGATGAGTTGCGAAATTGAGCCATGACAGGTTGTTACACAACTCGAGGTGCTTGATAAATTCCCTCGAGGATGTTTAGGACTCGTGAGGCATTATGTGAAACAATTACGCGTAATTATAGTGGTAAGACCACTATAGGAATATTTGTCTGATATGTGCAGACACACTACTTGTTTACTTGCGAACGTGACTTAAGTATATATATATATGTATTAGGGTGTGAAGTTTGTAACCAAAAAGCTTGTTCATCAGACAATTCTTCTTGTGGAACAAAATGTTTACCAAAATATTCAGATAATCAATTTAACTCAACATAATCAATTGGAGTTGTATTAACTTTATTTTCTTTTGACATTGGGTCGTTTTGTTTTGCAAGCATTTTGGATCGACTTACTTCTTCCAAAATCAATGTCTCTTCATCATCAATCATAGGACAAGCAGCATGTTGAGTAGATATAACACTTCCATCATACAAGGTTGGCTTAATCCGCTGAGCTTTCTTGAGATAAAAATAGATTTTTGGATAACAAAGGAGCCTTGTATGTGAGTGTCTTCATAAAAAGCTTGTGGCTTTTTGTTTAACAGTGACTCTTCGAGCATATTGACCCACTTGTAACATATTAACCATTCCTTAATCTTTTTTCTCTAAATCAATTTCTTACCAGATATTATACTTCCTTTTCTTTGGATGCAGTTTGGAAGACAGAAATGTTTGCAATAAATATTCCTTATTTCTTGATTTGATTAGAAAGATTGTGTCAAGTAGTCAATTTTTGTTTAAGGGCAAGCTTTTCCTTAATCATATCATCCATTTGAGAATCAATTATTTTTTCATGTGTGCTAAAATAAATATTAAGACGTTGTTCAAAAGTTTTGACTCGTTCTTTATATCTCTCAAGCTCAGCGGTTAAGGATTCATTATGCTTTTCCTGATTAGCCTTTTCCCAATTATTTACATGATTAATCATTTGTTCAGACATTTTTTCAATCACAAATAAAATCATTGAATCTTGTTGTGCATACAAATTATTATCTTGAACAGCTGCATGTTGTGTTTCTTTTAAACATTAAGAGTACGGAATGATGTTGTTATCACTCCTTATCTCATTGTCTGTAAAATCAACAACAGGTGTTTGTTCAAAACTCTTCATTGCATGCACACTTTGATTATCCATATCAGTATGATTGGGTTCAAAATGATGTACCTCTGATATAACGTCTGAACCATAGTTGGAAAGATTAGCCATCAGAACCACCTTAGCATTAGAGACATCATCACAGTCAGAATCATAAGCATCAAGATCCTTAGTCTGGAAAGCAGCAGTGTTTGAAATAGTTATCTGAGCAGGACCGTCTAAAATGCATGGATCTAAAAGAAATACTAGTTGCTCCTCATCCAAAATTTGTCCAGCTTCCTGTGCTTCAGCCAACATTGCCTTTTCCTTAAACCATGCAACATTCCTAGGCCTCTTTGGCTGAGTGCATTGCCTAGCCATGTGACCTTCACCTTGACAATTATAACATTTAACCACCTTTGCATGCCCTCCTACATTATTTCCCCCTGAACTAGTAGCATTACCCTTATAGCTATTACCAGCATAACTTTGTCCTTGCCTCCCTTGAACTAGTTGCACAGTAACCCTGATGTCTTGAATAGTTTCTTGGTTTCTCGGATTAGAGGAAGTTCTAAGTTGATTGTTGGTTGAAGGGAATATTAAAGAGGCTACATCTGTGAGATAAGCCATTGCCTTATTAAGACAGGCAATAGGATCATCACCTTGATTAAACATAGGAACAGCAAGACCTGAGTCTATTTGAGGGATGAGGTGGCGGATACATTGGTGAGTATGATTGAGGAGAGTGAATTTGTGGAATCATGGTATTTGTTTGTTGAGAAAACTGTGTAGTATTGTATTGAGAGTGATAGTTGTTAAGTTAAGATGGTGACTGATTGTAGTTAGCAGCAAATCTAAGAGGATCTTGGTATCGTTCACGCATCAAGCGAATTTCATTTGCGTGTGCCTTATGTTGTTCGAGATATGAGTACAATTGATCATAGTTTGTAGTATGTAAATCTCTAGCCAACTTCACATCCGTCATAAACTTGCTCCATTCTGGTGGTAGACTGTTCAGAAACTTTGTATTCACTTGGACTTGTCTCATTGACATATTGATAACATTCATGTTATTGATTAGTTAAGGCAAAATCTCCATATACTGATACAATGTTTCACCGTTAACAAATAAACTTCTCCAAACCGTCATACAATTTACATTCCTTCTCTTGTAATGAAATATTCGTGCCTTGCATAAGAAGCTTAACACTATCCTATATCTCTTTGACAACTTTGTGATGATTCACTATGGCATACACATCCGGTGGAAGACCTTGAAGAACGATGTTTGTAGCTTTTAGATCATAATCAGCTTGGAGTTTCTCTGCAACATAAACTTCTTCATACTTCTTTATCCTAGTAGTGCCATCCTCTTCAACAACAAGTGGACCATTTTAAAGTGAGTTAAGAATCATTCTCCCGTTCTACCGATTCTCTATGTATAATTCCATACGACTCTTCCATGAGTCATACAAGGATTTTTCCAACATGGGAGGACGGTTGCCGGCACCGGCAATTATCATAAATTCTGCTAATGTTGTCATTTTGAGTTGATTGATTGAATGAGAAAAGATAACTTTTTGATCGTTTAGTGATTAGAGGTTGTTGTGTTAAATTGTTATTTGTTTTAAGTGAATGAGTCTTAAGATTACACGGATTTTTAACAAGTCTTATAAATCGAGAAAATAGTTAAAATCTTCACAGGATTTTACAAATCACAGAAAAACCGTATAAATCTCCAAGGCAATATGGTATAAATCTCCTAAGGTAAGTGTATAAATCACCCAAGTGTAAAGTATAAATCACCTTAAGAAAAATGTATAAATCGCCATATAGAGAATGGTATAAATCGCCGTATACACACGGTATAAATCGCAGGATTTAGTGAAAACGTAGAAATCATCTACTAGGAGATTGTATATAATCGGCCAAAACCAATGTATAGTATATCATTGTCGTGTACAAGGGATGTATAAATCGCCGGATTCACACACGTATAAATCGCCGTACTCAATAACGTATAAATCTTCGTATTCAACACGTATAAATCACTGAATACAAACAGTGTGTATAAAAAGCCATCTTCAAAAACATCAAATCACTTAAAGATACAATTTTTGACGTTTTTACATGATTTCACTTGTACTTCTTGCCATTCTAAGACTACGAGAACCTTAAAAACACAAACTTTATGGTTCTTAACACAAACAATTTGAAATTAAGATTCTTGTACCCAAAACCCTTTTTCGAATCAAAAACAACAAAAAGATGAAGTTTTTTGAGTTTTTCCAAAGATTTTCTTGTATAACTACCCTAAACGAAGATAAACAACGAAGAACGTTTATAGCTTTATGGTTTTTAAACCCACAAAAGATGAAAATCACTTGTCAGAGTCGCACCAACCACGCCTAATACAAGTAAGAAAAGCGCACACAACACAAGCAAATCACCTATGGCTCTTAATACCAATTGTATAATATGTGATATATCTTATCTCACAATCAAATGACAAGAAAACTAGAGAGAGTGGAAGGATTGAACACTTTAGAGAGAGAAAGGAAAAAGAGAATATTAGATTAGAATGAATGAAAGTGAACAACCAACCCTACTAAGGGTGTGGAAGGGGTATTTATCCTATCCATATGGCCGGCCATGGACCCTTAATGGGCTTAACATGGGCCTTGGGCCTTTCTACCTTATCAAGGTTCCAAAAACTATACTACAAGCCTATCTTCTGATATTATGGAAGTGACCGATACTTTTCGTATTTCTAACATAAGAAAACTATGCAATCCTATCTCGGGTATTATATGGTTAAACTCAAAATAAAAACCTAAAACTGTATAGGAAGTTGATACGTTGTATCCATTCCCCAGGATACGTCGTATTGATCCCTGCAGAAAACAATCCTAAGTATGGGTCAGAAGTCGAATACGCTGTATTCGTTTAACAAATAAGCCGTATCGACCAATCTGACAATAAAGTTTAAATTGCAGAAAATAAAGACTGGATAACGTCCAGGTAGTCAACACGCCACATCCATGGGGTTTGGATACACTGTATAGACAGTCTGGGAAGATAGACTCGATAAGGAAATTGAAAATACATTACGGGTTGTTTCCCGGCAAGCACTTTTGTTTACAGAAAAGTCTTTAAGTTTGACTTAAACCAATTTAATCCCATCCTTATAAAACAATTTAGGGTCGAACGGGATGAAAAATGGCACATAAAAATTCTTGATAAGATTTATTGGCATCTGATGAGCTGTCGTGTAGGGTCAATTATTTGATTATCAAGTTTTACATTTATATTTAGCCGGCAAACCTAAAACAACACTTTAACGAGCAGTGTACCCGGTCAGGTGGAGTTCGCGGTAAGTAGGGTGTCAAACACTAGGAGTGGAACATTAATCCTATATTTTATTAGTATTTGAATTAGTCTATTTACTGGTTAAACCTATGCTATATACGTTGACTAATGATATGGGGGATTTTCAGCCTGAGAGACCGGCACAGGTTTGGTGGAAACAAATATCAATTCAATACACAATAAACACAAAAGAAGAAAATTAGAAGATAGAAAAGCGGTACAAGCCAAATGATAGAAAACTAAATTACTATATTAAAGCCAGTTCAATGCCGTTTGTTTGTTTTAGTGCAATGATTTACTTATCTCGAAGCGGCATATCATTCTTAAGACTTAGGCGGGTCATCATCCTAAGACCTAGACACAATTAATCCAGTCATAATTAACGCATCCGCATAAAGCATCCTTTAGTTATTAATTATAATCTATCTTAGGGAATCAAAGCATGGGTGATCCTGTTAAAACCCTAGCCCAACGACTTTACCCACTTATTTATTGACCGTGTTTCATAACGGGTAGTCTACATTCCAATCTTTTATCATTAATTAAGAAAAGATTGCTAGAAAAAAAAAAAAAAAAAAAAAAACATAAACGGGTCACCTACCGGTCCAACTAAGCTCATAATTTAAAGACAAAGACAAAACGTTATTTGTGATCCTATTGGTCCAGTAATATGAAACACGATATGGAGAGCTATCCTAGTATCTAGATTACTTGGTCCGTATCACTAGATCCAGTTGAATGATAGGTCGCATATTCAAACACATAAACAAGTATGAGGTGATAAACATAATTAAACAATCAACGATAAATTAAGAAATTGATTTTAAAACAAACCAAACATTGAACTTTCATTAAGATGGCTAATACCCGAGGGTATTAGCCCACAACCATTGTAATTATACAAGCATAATCAAACAATGAAAATCGAACGATTAAGAGAGTAAAAATTACACGATGTCTTCTATGGATTCATGACCAATGCTTGACCTTGGTGGCTGATCTTCTCTTCTAAAATTCATCTACAATGAGTATGGTATAAAGAATATGATATTGCACACTGAAAACTCGTTTTTGAGTCTTCGATTTATAGTGTCTGAAAAAGACTTGATACGCCGTATCTGGCAAGGTTGATACGGCATATTAGGCTGGATTCCTTGGAGTGCGCGCTACGTTCTCAATCAATCAGTGATATCTTTCCCAATTTACTTTATTTACTGTATCTTCGAATAGTTATCTTCATAGATACGACATATGTAAACAGAAGGGATACGCCGTATTGGGAATTGGTTAAACGCGTTTTCTTGTGAAGTTTAGGCGCTGATACGCCGTATCTCTTTTGTTGGATACGGCGTATGTAGTCAAAAATCATCATTCTTTAAATGTCTTTGTTTTAGCTCCAAATTATGCGCCTATTAGCTTGTATTCACAAAACACTCCTGAATTACTGCATTTATTAACTTTAAACCAATTAAGTACCAAATAATGCAATAATTATATAAAAGTAGGCAAAACAGATGGGATAAATGATGTAATAAAGTGACGTTATTTGATGTCCTAAAATATCCCCCCACTTGAATCATACTTGTCCTCAAGTAGACTTTAGAAAAGTTTCAGTTTATGAAAATGTATCCCAACCGAAGTTGAGGATTTTCCGTTTAAGCATCATTTTGTCCTAATCACCTTTACATAACCAAGCACCTCACGAAATATGGAAATGAAAACAATCTGATCACTCATCTAATCTAGGGTGCAACATTTAATTGGTACGCTCAATTGCTCGGTCGTGATTAGTTTCGTATCATAGGCTTGGCAAGGATACACATCTCTACCGCTAAAGCTAAGGAGAAACAAGTCAAAAGATAAATTGGGTTAAGAAGGCTTAGGGTTGATCATTCAACAATCTTTCACCATAAGTACCACACCAACAAGGCAGCTGTATCATACATACACGGCTGTAACGATGAAATAGACATATACAATCCGATCACATCCCTGTTCGTGTTTAACCAGCGGTTAGGATGAAGAATAAGGTAGGAAGCTTCTAACTTTCACTGAAAGTCATCATATAACAAGGCAGCTGAGACATGCATACATGGCCGTAACAATGGAATAGACATGCATGCTCGTACAAGTCCTCGTTCGAGTAGACACTAAGGTTAGTTGCTAGGAAAAGGGAAGTAAAATGGGTGTTAAACAAAATTTAC